>MCJB01006657.1:351474-387026 GCA_002018475.1 Nicotiana obtusifolia
AGCAGAAAACTAGAAATACATAAACAATTTAAACGGGGAAAAGAAAACATACATTGCAATAACAGACATAATATCTCGTGGCAGGCGTGCCACCCGCTCCCACTTACAATACCACAACAATCACAAGAAATCCCGTCAAGGGAACAAGGCAACATAACAACTTCCCAATGAGGGAAATAACAGCATCAAACAATCATCCTGGCCAGGGGGAAATCAACTATAACCAAACCATATTCGGCTCCTATTTAGCTCAATCAATGTTAGTACTCAATCACAGTCGAAGTTCTACAATTAACCTCCCAACCCAATTATCATTTCATTAAACCTAGACACGACGCTACTATTGTGACACCGGATCCCTTAAACTCCTAACGAACCCCTAAGACACTACCCATGACTTAGACACTGAACCCCTTTTTGACTTCTAAAACTTCCTTAATCAACTAGTCTGTCTAACAATCTAAATTATGCCGAACAAAAGATACATCAACCTGTAATCAAGTGGAACAATTATAATGATAAGTTTATGTGGTAGGCGTACCACCCGCCCTCATTTCACGATATCTTGTGGCAGGCGTGCCACCCGCTCCCACTTATATTACAACAACAATCACAGATAATATTTAGCAATTAGAACAATAATTGCACAACACTTATCAATATATATGACCCACGGTCATGCTCGACACCAATGTATAAGTACTCGTCACCATACCTATACATTGTTCTCAACAAAAAGTAATTCAACAATTAGCACAGAATTTCTAGTCCCTCAAGCTAAGATTAGGACAACCACTTACCTCGCTTTGCTTTCAAAATTCAAGATTTCCCAATGAGTCCAAATCTCTGCAACAATCCAAAGCCACAAGCCTTCTAGCCTCAAATTCGTCTGAACCCTTTTTTGGTACTGCTCACGATGGGTTTTTGCAGCAAATTTGAGCCGAGGTTCTTAGGGTTAGAGAGTGGGGAGTTTTGTAATTGATGTTGGGATGTTGAAGAAGGGTTTCATGGTAAATTTTCAGTCCATTTGGACTATTCTTGATGATTTTTCAGCTGGGTTTTGGTGAGTTTGAATGGGAAGGGCTGGGTTGATAATTTGGAGTTGATAGCTATGTCATGGAGGTGTTTTCATGGAATTTGGGGCTGTTTGCAAGGTGATTTGCTATGGTTTGAAGGTGGTTTGGTGAGTTTTACATAGAAAGTGTCGAAAATGAGAGGGTTTTTGCATGTTAGGGTTATGGGTCCTTATTTACAGTGGGTCAAAAATCGGAATGAAAATAAGTGGCCAGATGCCAGAATACGATCGCATTCTGGTCGCAAAACGCATATGCGGTCCGCATTTGGGCCGCATTTCTAACACGATATTTGACCCCAAAACTCCGTCTCACTCTGCGATCCTACTGTCAAATCTGCGGTTCGCATTCCTGAAATGCGATCGCATTTTCGACGAAAGGTTTGCCCAGTTTTTCTGTTTCACTATGCGACGCCTATGCGAGATATGCGGTTCGCATATCTGAAATGCGATCCGCATTCTCGTTGCATTTTCGACAAGGAGTTTGCCCAATTCTCTGCTTCACTATGCGACGAAGGATGCCAACTATGCGACTCGCATTGCACATATGCGATCGCATAGGGGACTTTGCGACTCCTTTTGTCCTTTTTTTTCCTCTTATCTTTTGAATTCTTTTCCCTACTCTTGGGTTCTTATACCTCATTTACTGCAAAAGAAAAATAATAAGATTGCATAATCACAAGGAAGGATTTGCACATTAAACAAGCCAAATCTATATGATTTACTACCACGTGTTTCTACGAAATATCGGGTCGTTACACCGTGCTCCTAGATCGAGCCTAACTCCGAAAATGTCCATTGGAAGATCATTAAAACTAAATGGCGGAGAACCGGAAAATCCGTGATGGGATGAACATCACGACGGAAATCTCGGCACTAATCTATAGAACCGTTTAATTAGCAAATCACGGGATTTTTACCTTGTAAGGAGAATTTTACCTTGTATAGCAATTTACTAGATGTATGACCTCCCCACTATATAAAGGGAGAGTTGAACCATTTTAAGGACCATCATTTTTACATGAATCATCAATAGAAAGGAAAATACAGTGATATATTGCTCTCTTAAATCGTTTTATTGTATCAATTCCTATTATAGTCAGTTACTGACCAAGAAGGATCAGTCAACGGCTAAGAGTGTCTAACTCGGGTGGTTTGCGTTTCTTCTCTATTTATCCCTTAATTTAAATTTTTGTTATATTATTCATCATTTGTATTAAATTAGGCCACATATCCTTAAAACCACGTATAAATTCAATTGTTACTCGAAATTTAGGGTAAACAGCCGATATTTTCTCCCTTGATCTTCGCTGAATTTGTTTTGTAAGTTGTTAGTCGTGTGCCTTATTCCGTTAGACTTAATCAAAAGGAATGCACTGAGTAAGGGTAAGGTATGGATACACATTGCTCTCCCCAGACTCTACTTGTGGGATTATACTAAATTTGTTATTATTGTTGTTATCAGTCAAAAGGAGTTGAGGTGGATTATGGAAAGACTGCTAAGATAGGGGTATGTGACTTGTTGTGTTTGGATGCAGGGGAAGGGTCCGTGCGATGCTGGGATGTAGGGGCATGAACCTTTTAAGGAGGAGGTGCAGGGGCATAGTGCGTTATTTTGCATTTTCTAGGATCAGAAAACTTGGTTCAATTGGGAGCCAGTCGAGCCTAGGTAGGGTCATTGGCTTGGGGTTTATGCTTTGTATATCATTCATGTTTGGCGCTTGGTTGATTCTTAACATTAGGTCCTAGGACCGTGTGTCTAAGACATGCTTTAAGCGGGTATAATTTTTGACTACTACAGTTAGTCCACCCATTTGCTAAGGCAGGATTATTTTTGCCTTGGAAAAAAAAAAGCTACCAAAAGCATAAATCCATTTTGTTTTCAATTTCGGGACACATTTTTTTTTTCTGAGAAGAATTGCATGTTGTGTTGGGTTAACTATGCCGTAAGTTTTCTAGGGGTCATTATGATTATCTATATTGATCTTACCCTATTTACCAAGCATATTTCTCATAACCTCTAATAGGATCCTTCGCATTCCAAACCATCTCCATTTTTATTTAAAGATCACTATAAGCTCTTTTCTTTTTTCCACTTCACCTTTTTACTATCATTATCATGTCAAAGGGTAAAAGTCTTAATAATAAGGAAGTGGCTCTTACCCTTGTTGCTTCTAGTTTGAATTAGGAGGGTTTGTTATGTGAGGACAATTTTGTTCTCGAGGATTGTGAATCTGAAGAGGAAGCTCTGATCCTCCCTTTATGAATGATGATCCACCACTTATTTTTTATAGTGACCTTTTTGCCCTTCATCGTAAAGATAAAACCACCGTTGGAGGCGCAAAGCAAGGCTTCTTCTCTTGGTGAAAGGTTATTATCTTCAGTTGATAGTTTGGTCTCCTTGTTGTTGTACCTTTTTACTCTTAATATCTCTCTCCCTTTGGACCATATTATAAATGAAATCTTCTTCAAACGCGGGTTGGCATTTTTCCAACTCTCCCCCAAAGTGTGGAGAGTGGTAGTGTTTCTAAAGTACCGAGTGATCAAGAAGGGTTGAAGATTGGCATGAGAGGGTACTTTCAATTTTTTGCTAACTTTCCAAGAAAGTAGATCTCTATCAATAGAATAAAATTTTAATTGATCTTCTCCGCTAGGTTGTTTATTTGTCCATGGTGATCCCGGCGAGTTTCAATAGTGGAAATATATTTTATTTTTATCAAGCCATCTTCATGTGCATCT
This sequence comes from Nicotiana obtusifolia, assembly GCA_002018475.1. NCBI lineage: Eukaryota > Viridiplantae > Streptophyta > Magnoliopsida > Solanales > Solanaceae > Nicotiana > Nicotiana obtusifolia. Next base: position 355,286 of record MCJB01006657.1, read on the forward strand.
AGACAACCACCTTTGAGAACTAATTTTTGTTTTTGCTGTGAGTTCTTTTGCTTTATTCTTGACTCCTGGGGTGGTTCTCAAGTTATTGACTTATCTTAGTATTGTAGCTTCTTTAGATAAAATGTTTCCAACTCTTTCTCGACGAGAGTGGGATGTGTAACAATCTCATAGGTTAATTTGAGGTCTACCTTTCCGTTTCAATATTTGGGACCTTGAATAGCTTCTTTCGATATTTTACAACTTGTGTGCATGGTTTGTTTTAATTTCCGAAAAGTTTAGATGTGTTTTGATAAATGAATCTTGATTATAGAGCTTTTATGTTATTAGAGTTGAACACGGTCAACGTTCTTGAAAAAAGATCTTAGATCGATATTTTGACAATATTGGTAGGTTTGTATGACAATTTCGAACTTGTATGTATGTTTAGATGGGGTCCCGAGTAATCCGAAGCCATTTCGACACTTATAGCTGAAATTTGAAAATTTTGAACTTATAAACTTTTGAATCTTTTCTTTGATGGTTGACTCTTGATTTTTGATGTTATTTTTACATTTTGACCTTACGAGTAAGTTTATGTAAGTTTTATATACTTTTTTGGATGTCTGGACTATGGCTCGGGGGGAGGGGGCTCGAGTGAGTTCCGAATTGGTTTCGGATATTTTTGGAGAGTTTTACTATTGCTGGTGTTGTTGTCATCACATATGCAATGACCATCTCAAATGCGAGGTTTGCATCTGCGAATGTCACCTTGCATTTGTGAGGATTAGGGTAGAGCTCAGTATCGCAATTGCTATGCTGAGGTTTACAATTGCGATGTTCGCAATTTCAAGGGTGTTGTCGCATTTGTGTGTAGGCTCAAGAAGTCTTTTGCATTTGTAATCAATGGTTCCTATTTGCGAGCTCCATAATTACAAAGAATGTATCATAATTGGGATATCTACAGCTGCATAAAAAGTGAAGAGTTTCGAAATTAGCTTATTTTATTTCATTTTTGGGACTCGGACTTCGTTAGGAGGTAATTTTTTAGAGTATTTTCTTTCCAACTACAATTATTTGTGATTTTAACTCAATTTGATTTATTTTCATAACTTCCCATAGGTTCCCGCCCTTAAATCCAAGATCTCATAAAGTAGAAATAAGGTTTTGGGTAGAAACTTAAGAGATTAAATTTTAAAGATTTAGACCTCAATTTGAGGCTGATCTTGAAATAAAACACATATTTGGACTCGGAGAAAAATGGATATCGGGATTTGATCTTGATTTCGTACTTTCACGATGTGGCCTCGGATTGACTTTTTCTTGAATTTTCAAAATTAGGTGAAGATTGAAATTTTTTGATACTAGCATTGTTAGTAAAGCTTGTTTTGAGTTATTTGGGTGTTAATTGACTAGATTCGATGGTTTGGAGGCTTATTCTAAAGGGAAAGCAGTATTAGAGAGTTGATTTATTCGAGAAAGAGGTAAGTATCTTGGTTAACCTTGATTTGAGTGAATCATATTGTAATTGGGTCTATTTGCAGCGTGGAATATGTGTTGGCATGGCATATATGCATAGTAAGGAATGTATATGCTCGCCCATGATTAAAGCATGCGGGTAGAATTAACCTCATTCATGTCTTGTTTGTTTCATCTATGTTACTCTCTTACGCTTCAATAGTTGTTGAATCTATTTGATTATTCACATACATGTTAGTATCTTTGTTTAAGATTTCTTGAGATATTTGGGCATTTTTGTTCCTGAGATGTTGGTTTGGTTATCAGCTCAAAAGTTATGATTATCTCTCACTGGTGGGTTATGTTTAATAACTCTTCTTGTTGTTATTTATGCTTTCTACTTTGCTTGGTACTATTTTATATATGCTCGGTGAGGAAGAGTAGATTGCACGAAGGGTGATTGCATGCTTGTGAGAAATAGTGATTTATGCACGAAGGGTGTTTCTGTGCTTCTTGACATTGTTATTATTATTGCACAAAGGGTGTTTCCATGGTTGGTGAGGAAGAGTGTTACATATATACATATATATGCACAAAGGGTGTTTCCATGCTAGTGAGAATGAGAGGTAATGCACGAAGGTTATTGTCGTACTATTGATATGATATCTTTTACTCATTTATCTTATTGTGCGAATTCATGGATTGACGTTATTGTTTTCGTGGATATCGTTTCATCCTCTTGGATTTGAGTTGTAAAGAAAGGCTTGGTTGTGATTTTGAGAAACATGATCATTATTTCTTTAATTTAATGTTTTGTTTTTACTATGTCTCGTATTTATTCTTGTTATTTCTCTTTCTAACAATCCAGCTGATCGTTTTATGTATTTGAGTCATGTCCTATTTGATGTTTTCCCTATGCTTGTTTGATATTTTGTGACTTACGCCGATGGATGGTTTGACGTCGGTAAGGTTTTGGAGTGAATTAGAATATTTAGTTTCATCTTTGAAAACATAAATAGTAAGAGTTGACCAAGGTTTGACTTTTGTGTGGATGATCTCAGATTAGTGCTTTTATGATTCTAATAGGTTCGTATGATGACTTTGGACTTAGGCGCATGTCCGGATTTTGTTTTGGAGGTTCCTAGGGTGTTTTATCTGTAATTGTCGAAAGTTAAAATTTTGAAGGTTTGGAAAGTTCATACGTTTGACTGGGAGTTGACTTTGATGATATCAGAATCAGATTGTTATTCCAAAAGTTAGAATAGGTTCATTTTGTCATTTGGAACTTGTCTACAAAGTTTGGTTATAATCCGAATTGGTTAGGCATGAAACGGACGATTGGTTTGAAGTTGGAAGTTCTTGAATTTAAGAGAAGTTAAATTTATATTTTGGCCTCTTATTCTTTGATGTGATGCTATCGTATTTGTTTGGAGGCTTTGGTTAAGTCCGGATAGTATTTATGGACTTGTTAGTATGGTTGGACGAGGTCCCGGTTGGCTCGGATTTCAGACATCCCGGAGCATTATTGGAATTGTAGAAATTTTGCTGGTGCCTGGTGTGCTTCGCGATCGCGTAGCTAGTCTCGTGATCACAAAGAAGGATTTTAGGGAGGTTGGCGTTTCTCTTTGCATTTGCAAGCCGAAGGTTGCATTTGTGTAGAGTTGTGCCTTTGGGGTCTTCGCATTCGTGTCCTGGGAGTCGTGTTCGCATAGAAAGGAGGCCGGCTGGGAGTTGCTAGAGCTTAGCCTTCGCGATGTAGGAAGGGTGGCTTGCGTTTGCGTAGGCCGGGGGCAGTTGTGCATCATGGTCATGATGGTTCTTTCGCATTTGCAATGGATGTTTCAGGGCTGTTGTATTTTTGTGCTTCGCGAACGCAAGACGGTGACCGCGTTCGTGAAGGATAGTGTTGGATAGACTAGATGAAGTTCTTATTTTGGGATTTAGTCATTCTTTCATATTTTGAATCATAGACTTGGAGAAGGAAGATTGTTGAAGGAGATTTCATATAAGACTTTGGGGCAAGAGATTTCTACTCAATTTTGATGTTACTTCAAGAATCTACGTGGATTATTAAAACCTAAAACGTAGAATTTTGAGGGAAATTTGGGGGCTTTTCCTACAACATAAGAGAGTGAACATTGAGGATTTGAAGGTCAAATTGGACTTGCTTTTGGAATCTATCCACATATTTAGACTCGTAGAGTTGTGGCTAGTCGAGATTACCTCTTGATCCGGGTTTTAACCATGTGAGCTCGGGTTGACTTTTGTTGACTCTTTAGAAATAGTGTAAAGATTGAAGCTTTATTGCTTGGCTTGATTCCTATAGCTTTATTTTATGTTATTGAGTTATTTTTTGCTAGATTTGGCTATTCGAATGCCGATTTGCAAGGGAAGGCATTTTTTGTATATTAATTCAGCTTGTTTGAGGTAAGTATCTTGCCTAACCTTGGTTTGAGGCACTAGTTGTTTGAATTGTTGATGAAGGCTATGTGCCGAGGGTGAGGTACATGCGGGGGATGAGCGCGTGTGCGTGCACCGGATTTTTTTGTCCATGCTCGGGTAGTGCTAAGGCTATGTTATGCCTTGTATTGAATAATATGCTTCTTGCTATCATGCTTCATATGTTTGTATCCATTCATGAGCTACTTGAATCATGCTAGAGAACATATGTAAGTTAATGTTTTGTTCAAAGATCATAATTGCTATTTTATTGCGTATTCGCCTAATTTGAGCTATGGTAGCATACTTCACACATGTAGACACCTTAGCATATCACTTTTATCAATCCAAGAGTATGTGAGTTGATATACATTATTCGTATACATGTATTCTTGTATATGTTTTCTGTGCAGTATAAACTGGATTGATAGCACGTGAATGGTCCTTGTGGTTTGAGTTATGAGTGGTCCCTACGGTTGTTATATTATGGCACGTGAATTATCTGTGTAGCGTGTGGATAAGAATTCGTCCTCCTAAAGTCATCTTCTCATGTTTCTCTTGATGACGCACACGCGGTATGAGGAAACCTGATCAGTATATGGTTTTTGCATCTTTTCTCTATATGCAAATATTGTGGGTGTATTCTTGATTTTATTGCATATATTCTATATATGCTAGTTTTTAAATGTATACATGCATCTTTATGCATATATTCTCTATATGTTGTTTTGACTGGAAGGTAAAGGCACAATATGTACATATCTTCTCTAAATGTTAACCTATACACATTTCTTGACTCTTAATGCATATATTTTTTATATGCTAATGTTGATGATCCTTTGGGGATAAATGCATATCTTCTCTATTTGCTGAGCTGTTAAACTGTTATAAGACTTGTGCACATCGTCTCTATATGCACTGATTTGGTTTTACCTGTGTTTCATGCTTGTTCATACCATTGTTGTCTATTAGTATAACTATGAATTGAGCAGGTTGTTATGTGAATATCATTGGTAATTATTTCCACTACTATCTCATCGAGGTTAGTCATTACACTTACAGTGTATACAGGGTTGTACTCATACTATACTATGTAGTTAATTGTGCAGATTTAGGAGTTGGATCCAGTCAGGCTTTGTGAAATGAGTTGTTCGTTGAGTTTTAGAGACCAAGATAGATATGCTTCTTGATCACAGTCCAAGGTATCTCTTTCTATTATTGTTGTTATTTCAGACAATATTTCTATAGTTCAAACTTGTATTCGTATTATAGGGCTCATGACTCAGTGTTACCAGTTCTGGGAGTTATATTATTATTTAACATTATTTATGGTTATTGGTCTTTTTGAATTGTCTATTCAATAATTCTTTACCATGTTTTCATTATTATTTATGACTGGCTTGCCTAGCAAGAGGGTAAGGTTGCATCACAATTAGTGGTAGTTTTGGGTCGTGACAAATTGGTACAGAGTACAAGGTTACATCGGTCTCACGAGTCATTAACAAGTATAGTATAGTCTTGAGTATCAGTATGGAGAGGTCTGTATTTATCTTCAAGAGGCTACAAGGCTATTAGGAAAATTTCTCTTTCTTTAATTCTCTATCGAGTAGATTTGGTTATCCTGACGTTTGAATTTTCGCTCTTATATTGTCTCACATATGATAAGGACACGATCTTCTGGTACGGTAGAGCAGGCACTAGTACTCCAAGTTAGGGCCACGAGAGGTCGGGGTCGAAGTAGAGGCAGGGTGGAGCACGCACATCGGTTAGAGGCCCTACTTGAGCTGCCATTATGGAGCCACTAGTAGCTTTTGGCAGGGAGCAGACTCTTGATATTTTTTAGCCAGTGGGACCAGCTCACGCTCCGAAGGGACCTATTTCTACTCCTATACTTCAGGAGACTTTAGCAGAGATTTTGAGTGTTTATACGAGTTTTGCTCAAGTTGGCATGATCCTTGTTGCTCCAGCTATCTCACAGGCTCGGGGAGGAGCTCAGACTCCCGCCGCACATACACTAGAGTAGTTGTCTCGTGGTCATTAGAAACTAGAGGCTCGTTCTGTGCAGCCAGTACCGACAGTTCAACCTGATATTAGAACACCCTTAACTACTAAGGACCAGAACAGGCAAGACATATTTTAGACATTTCATCCTGATTATTTCAGCGGAGAGCCTGCAAAGGATGCATAGGGCTTTTGTGATCAGTGTCATCAGATTCTTAGCACATTGGGATCTAGTGGACTCCAATGGGGTTGACTTTACCACTTTCTAGTTGGAGGGACCAACATATAGGTGGTGGCAGACGTATGAGCTGAGTAGGACAGCTAGTGTAGCACCAATTACTTGGTCTCGTTTATCAGTTCTCTTCATGGAGAAGTTTATATCCAAACTTGTAGAGAAGAGTTCCACAGTGAGTTTGAGCATCTACTTTGCAGGGGCTTGGTTGTGACTGAGTACGATATGAGGTTCATGGAGTTAGCTGGCCATGCAGTGTTTTTGGTCCCTATTGAGAGCGAGAGAGTCAGGAGGTTCATTGAGGGCCTCAACTATAGTATCTGATATGGTACAGCCCGAGAGGCCGAGACTGATGCTAGCTTTCACTAGGCGATTGAGATTGCGGGCGCTTAGAGCAAGTTCACAAGTAGGTGAGAGAGGAGTGGGAGGCTAAGAGGCCCCATAGTTTGGGTGGATTTGGTGGTGCCTCATCTGGAGGCCAAGAACATCAAAGTAGAGGCCGTTATTTTGAGCCCGTTTAGGTAGCTCGTCATATTTCTCGGGGTTCATCTGTCAGCCATAGTTCATATAGTGCTTCCCCAGTCTAGTCATCTTTCAGTGCACTGCCAACACAAAGTTTGTATTATGCTCCATCTACTATGGGCTCTACAGACGGATATTCGGGCTCTCATGGTCAGTCATAGAGTCAGCAGCCTCGACAGAGGTGGGGATATTTTGAGCGTGGGGAATTGAGTCATCTCAAAAAGGATTGCTTTGGGCTTCTAAGTAGTGTACACATCATGGCACGCAGTCCATGGTTCCACTGTCAATAGCTACACCACCCTCACAACCATCTATAGGTTGAGCTCAATCCATTCGGGACTGTCTTAGAATGGGAGATCAGTCAGGTGGAGAACAGACTCATTGTTATGCATACCAAGCCAGACCAGAGGCAGTTTCTTCAAATACCGTGATCATAAGTATTATTTTAGTGTGCCACATGGATGCTTCAATATTATTTGACCCTACTTGCACTTATTCGTATGTGTCATCATATTTTGCTCGTTATCTGGAGACAGGCTTATAGTTCACGATATTCCATTCATCCAGGTGCTACAAAGATGTATCATGATTTGAACCAACATTATTGGTGGAGGAGGATGAAGAAGGACATTGTCGGGCATGTTATACGGTGTTTGAATTGTCAAGTATGAGCATTTTATATCGGGTGGTTTGCTTCAGAAGATTAATATACCATAGTGTAAGTGGGAGTGTATTACTACGGACTTTGGGGTAGGGTTGCCATGGACCTTGAGGAAGTTCGTTGCTATTGGGGTCATTGTGGATCGGTTGACTAAGAAGAGGCATTTCATTCATGTTATGACTTCCTACACTTCGGAGTAGTTGGCTAAGATGGACATGAGAGAGATTGTCCGCTTGCATGGTGTACCTGCCCGGATTGCGACACTCGATTTACGTCGCACTTCTAAAGGGCTGCTCAGCACGAGTTGGGCATGCAGGTTGAGTTGAGTACGACATTTCATTCTCAGACGGACAGGCAGTCTGAGCGGACCATTCAAACCTTGGAGGATATGTTGAGGACTTGTATTATTGACTTCGAAGGCTAGTAGGATCAGTTCCTACCTTTAGCAGAGTTTTCCTACAACAACAGCTACCAGTCTAACATCCAAACGGTTTCGTATTGAGGCACTATATGAGAGGTGATGTCATTCTCTAGTTGGTTGGTTTGAGCCTGGTGAGACTAGCTTATTAGGCACAGATTTGATTCGAGATGCTTTGGATAAAGGTAAGTTGATTCAGGAGCGACTTTGCACTGCTCAGTCCAAGTAGAAGAGTTATGCTGATAAGAAGGTTCGTGATGTGGAATTCATGGTGGGTGAGAAGGTTCTACTTAGAGTTTTGTCTATGAAGCGCGTGATGAGATTTAGAAAGAAGGGCAAGTTGAGCCTCCGAAAATATTGGTCCATTCGAGGTGTTGGAGAGAGTGGGTGAGGTGGCTTTCATGCTTGCTTTGCCACCCATGTTGTTGGGAGTTCATCCGATGTTTCATGTTCCATGCTTTAGAAATATCAAGAAGATCAGTCACGTGTTTGGGACTTTAGCACAATGCAGTTGGATGAGAATCTGACTTATGAGGATGAGCTAGTGGTCATATTAGATAGGCCGGTTCGGAAGCTAAGGTCAACGGATATTGCACCGGTGAAGGTACAGTGGAGAGGTCAATCGGTTGAGGAGGCAACTTGGGAGACCAAGCATGATATGTGGAGCATATATCTTCAACTTTTCGGCATTCCAGGTATGATTATAGACCCATTCGAGGATGAATGTTTGTTTAAGTGGGGGAGAATATAACGACCTAGCTGATTGTTTTCTGTATTTGAGCTTCGTTTTTGTGACTTGCGGGGATTGTTGGTTTGGTTTTGGGAAGGTCTTGAAGTGAATTGGACACTTAGTTTCATCTTTGGAGCTTAAGTTTTAAGAGTCGACCAAGGTTTGACTTTTGTGTAGACGTCCCTGGATTGGTGATTTGATGGTTCCAGTAAGTTCGTATGGTGACTTCGGACTTAGGCGTACTAATTGTCAAATTTTGAAAAGAGCTTGCTTTCGAGTCACCCGGTGAATTTACCAAACCTGTTCGACAATTTAATTTTTTTGAAAGTTCATAAGTTTGACTGGGAGTTGGCTTTGAGGATATTGGAACAGGATTATTGTTACGGAAGTTAGAATAGGTTCATTTTGTCATTTGGGACTTATGCCTTGTGTTGAATTCTAAGCTTCTTGCTATCATGCTTCATATGTTTGTACCCCTTCGTGAGCCACTTGAATCATTCTAGATATCATGTGTCAATTAATTTCCTGTTCAAACATGATAATTACTATTATGCGGCATATTCGCCTAATCTGAGCTATGGTAGCATACCTCGCACATGTACGCACCTTAGCATGTCATTTTTATCAGTCCATGAGTATGTAATTTGATATCCATTGTTCGTGTGTGTGTGTGTGTGTGTGTGTGTATATATATATATATTCTTGTATATTCTTTCCGTGTGATATGGACTGGATTGGTAGCGCGTGAGTGGTCCGTGCAGTTTGAGTTATGATAGCACGTGATTGGTCCATGCGGTTGTTATATTCTGCAACATGAATAGCCTGTGCAGCGTGTGGATAAGGATCCATCCACCTAAGGTCGTTCTCTCATGTTTCTCTCTTGATGACGTACACGCGGTATGTTGCGGCCAAACGCATACGCAATTATATGTGTTCGTCAAGTAATAAAGTGACTAAAAGTCGGATGTCGAACCCACGAGGACTTGTTATCAACTATTAACTAAATTAGAATATCCTAATTATCTGAGCAAGAATTAAACCTAGAAGTATTTGACTCTAAGGTAATTAAAATAAAAAAATAAAAGCAAATAATAAACCCTGAAAAAAAGAAGAGAAGATTTTTATGATATCAATTTAATGAAGATGATCTAGGGTTATGTGCTATCTAACAATCCTATTGTATTCTTCAAGTGAATTGACTAATTAATTTATCTGATTTATTGATTGAAGGGGTTAATATTGCTCATAAGAATCTGTCGATCTCTTACTCGCCTATTCAAGCTAATCTATGTCTATAGAGTTAGAATCAACAAGAATGTATTTATAATTCCCGTATAATAACCAAGCAAGAAAATTAGCATGTCTATTTTCTGCGAATACATTCCCTGACGCCGGGTTCAAGAACATGCTCTACTCAATCCTATGTGCAATCTAGAATTCCCACATTTGAGTTCAACTCTAGATTCGTAGATAATATTTAATTGATGATCAAGCAATCAAATAATTTAGCGCAAGTAAATAAACCAATACAATAAACTAAGAAAGCAAAATCAATATTCGAACAACATTATTCATGGAAGAACCACTACCCTAGAGCGTGAAGTTTAGTTCCGCATAAACATGGTAGTCAAACAACAAATCATACATGAAACTGATAAAATTACTAAATTTGGTAGAAGAAAAGATAAAACCCGACCTCCACGGCGGCTCTATGCTTGTATAGAGTAAAATATGATATGACATGTGGTTGTCTAAAAGGAGGACACGTGGAACCCAAGGTGGGGATGGCCGAAGACCGGACGCAGCCGTTCCGCTTGTCATCAGAAAGGATAACATTCACAAAGGTGTAGTAAATGCTCTGCGCCCGGTAGCAGTTACTAGGGAATATTCTGCAACATTAAAAGCGACGGTTCTTTACAAAGAATTTGGCATGTATGTTCACCGTTACACCTTCATCTATGACTCATCAATGACCTTCATAATTGACATTAAAGGAGGGAATGATCCTAGGACCTCCTTCGCTAGACATAGCTATAAATAGTGAGCCAAATGATGATTGTAAAGGACATGAATTTTCTGGCTAAGCTTACACTCTATTCTAGACAAAGCTTTATACAATTTTACTTTCTTGCTTTTTGATCTCATCATTATTGTGCCCGAAAATCATGCTCACGGAATCATCATCTTTGCTATTTCATCTACATTCTAAGGCTAAGTATTGTATATTTCTTCAATTATTGTGTTATTTCAGGATCAAATTAGTTTACTTGTCCATAAACCACATTTAAATTAAACTATAATGTTTCACAGGTAAACAGTTTGGCGCCCACCGTGGGGCCTAGATAGTCGTGCAATTAACTTGATCATTGCCTTTTTACTAACATGTTTTGCTTACTTTGTCTTAGAAAAAATAACAAAAAATGGTAGATAACACTATTAACGACACACGCAACCCTTTAATTCGAGAGGATCAGCGTTATTTCGAGGATTTAATTAGTGACACCCACAGTGAGGGGAATGACGACACGCCGGTGCATGACAGATGGTACCCTCTACAGGTTCGGGAGACAACTCCCGATGATGCTGATTAGGTGCATGTAGCGGACACGGTGAGGGTCCTGTAAGAACAACAGGCAGTCATTCTATGCCATCTCACGCGACAGGATCAGGATATGACGAAACTGAAGCAGGTGCTATCAGGCGCTTTGAATAATGCAAACAGACGAGATCCAATTCCTCCCATTGTTCCCGTAGACCAAACAATGTAGAGATTCAACAACAACACTCCCAGGGGTGAAGCTGGCTCCAAGGGGGCTGGGGGGAGCAAATCCGGTCTCAACAACGAGAATGATCCATTCAAAGATGAAATTAAACACCCACATGGACAAAACCCCGGGCGCGCCACCAGTATTGAAAGGCCCAAACTCAAAGAAGTATGTTCAATTACAGTACAAGCCGAGTGCGGCACCCGAACTAATCCCGAAGCGATTTAAAATGCCTGAAATTCTAAAGTATGAAGGAACTTCAGACCCACAGAAGCATGTTACTACCTACACAACGGCGGTGAAAGGAGATGATTTAGCTCCTCATGAAATTAAATTTGTGTTGTTAAAGAAATTTGGAGAAACTCTCATGAGGAGAGCTCTAACGTGATATTCATCATAGATTCCTTTTAGATGCTCGCGGATTCTTTCATTAAGGCTCATGCCGGGGCCAAAAAAGTACAAGCCCCGAAGGCCGACATATTCAGGATCGCACAGGGAGAATCTGAATTATTATGAGAGTTTGTTACTCGATTCCAGAAAGAAAGAATGTTGCTCCCAGCCGTCGCGGGTGAATGGACAGCTGAAGCATTCACCAAAGGGTTGAATCCGAGAAGTTCAGACGCTTCGCGGAAGCTGAAGGAGAGCTTGCTTGAGTTTCAAGCAGCAACTTGGGCAGATGTACACAACTGGTACGAGTCAAAGATAAGAACTGAAAATAACCAGGTCAGTTCTACATCATCGGCCAAAGGACGGGAGAAAAGCAAAGAAAAATCAAAAGATAACTATAATGCGGATGGAAGGACTTCGAGGGGCAAATTTTTGCCCTACGAGCGGACCAAAGGGCGTGGCAGAAACTTCCGGGCAGCAAACACGTTCGTCGCTGACAGAGGGACCCATCGTAGTCAAAACAATAGATCACTCCAGGATAAGGAGACGTCGGGATCTCAGGATCCTTCTTACCCCAAGTTATCGGAATATAACTTCAACGTCAGTATAGTGGAGTTGGTGTCAGCCTTGAGAAACATTAAAAATGCATGATTCCCGAGACCTATGAGATCTGTTTCCAACCAAAGAGATCCCAACTTATGGTGCGAGTACCATGGGATGAACAGTCGCCGGGCAGGGGACTGCCAACACCTCCGAGAGGAGGTGGCAACATTATTTAAGAGTGGCCACCTCAGAGAATCTTGAGTGACCGAGCAAAGAACAATTATGGTCATAACAATGACAACGCGGAACATCCGAAAGCAGGAGAAGAACCTCCACACCAAACAATCAATATGATCTTCGGGGGGAATGGGATTAACGGGGTCACCTTTTTGACAGTAGAGAAGACGAATATATCAATAACTCATAGCAAAAGACTCTGGGAAGACGATATTAATTTCACGGAGGAGGACGCAGACGGATTGATGTTACCACACAATGACGCACTGGTAATTTCTTTAAATGTATTAGATTTTAAGATTAAACGTGTGCTAGTGGATCCAGGAAGTTCGGCTAATATCATACAATGGAGAGTACTGGAGCAAATTAAACTCACCGGAAGCATTATTCTGGCTACAAAGCTCCTCGCTAGATTCAACCTTGCAAGAAATATGAATGCAATCTCGATTTCCAGTAGCAAAGAGAATGAACACATGGCATAACAATTACAGGAACCAGCACTTATTTCCGAACTAGAAGGAGAGTTGTCGGAACAATATTAGGTGCCAAGATATTTCCAAGTTCCAGAAGAGACGGACACAACGAAGTCCACGGCGGAGGAATTGGACCAAGTTGCATTATTTAAGGAATTCCTAGATCGAAAATTCCATTTGGGGACAGGACTGCATCGGAGCTCAGGTTTGGTTTTATTGAATTCCTTAATTGCTGATTGTTTTGCATGGTCGTAAGAGGATATGAAAGGTATCCCGACGGAAATAGTCATGCACAAGCTAAGTTTGGATCCCAACATACCTTCGATAAGGCAGAAGAAACGCCCTATTGCCGAGACCAGGAATAAATTCGTCAAAGAAGAGGTAACATTCTTGCTTAAAATCGGTTCGGTCAGAGCGGTAAGATATCCAGACCGGCTATCCAATATAGTAGTAGTTCCTAAGAAGAACAAATAATTTCACATGTCTGTGGACTATAAAGATCTTAGTAAGGCGTTCCCTGAAAGACTCGTTCCCACTGCCAAATATCGATCAAATGATTGATGCCACGGTCGGGCACGAGTTAATGAGTTTCCTTGATGCTTATTCCGGATACAACCAGATTAAGATGAACCCGGAAGATCAGAAAAAAACTTCGTTTATAACAAATTTTGGTACATATTATTACAATGCAATGCCTTTCGGGTTGAAAAATACCGGACCTACTTATCAACGGCTCGTAAATAAGATATTTGAAAAGCAAATAGGAAAGACCATGGAAGTTTATATAGAAGATATGCTCGTTAAGTCTTTGAAGTAGGTGACCGCCTTAAGCATTTACAAGAAACTTTCGACATCCTGAGGAAGCATAACATGAAACTTAACCCTGAGAAATGCGCTTTCGGGGTCAGTTCTAGTAAGTTCCTAGGTTTTCTGGTCTCACAAAGGAGAATTGAGGTAAACCCCAATAAAATCAAGGCCATAAAAATTATCCTGGATCAATTTTCAAACGTAAAGAAAGTCCAAAGACTCACAGGAAGGTTAGCAGCTTTGAGCAGGTTCATTTCCCGGTCGTCAAAAAACTGTCATCGCTTCTTCACATTACTCAAAAAGAAGAATAATTTCGAATGGACACTGGAGTGCTAGTAGGCTTTGAGTGACCTGAAGAAGTACTTATCAATCATTCCATTGCTCTCGAAACCAAAAGGAGGCGAAACATTACTCGTCTACCTCGCGGTTTCAGAAGTTGCGGTAAGTGCAGGTTTAGTCCGGGAGGACGAAGGTATGCAATTTCCCATTTATTACGTTGGCAAAATTTTAACGGGAGCAAAAACTCGCTACCCATATTTGAAAAACTGGCCTTAGCTCTCGTAGTCACCGCTCGAAAGTTGAGGCCCTACTTCTAATGCCACCTAATAGATGTGGTGACTACTTTCCCTTTGCGAACATCCTCCACAAACCCGAGCTCTCGGTACGTTGGCCAACTGGGCCGTCGAAATGAGTGAATTCGACAGAGAATATTAATCAAGGATTGCAATTAAGTCACAAGTCCTGGCTGACTTCGTGGCCGATTTTAGTCCGAGACTACTACCTTTGGCAACCAAGGAAGCAGTATTGGTGTCGGAATCGACATCGTGGGTTTGGACCTTATTTACGGATGGAGCTTCAAACGTAAAAGGGTCCGGGCTTGGAATAGTCTTTATCACGCCTTCGGGGGAAACCTTAATGCAGGCCATCAGAACAATCCCTTTAACTAACAATGAAGCAGAATATGAAACTTTGATTGCAAGGCTCGAATTGGCCTGGGTACTTGATTCCGAGGTCATCAAAATCTAATGTGACTTACAACTAGTGGTAAATTAGGTTTACGGGATCTTTGATACCAAAGACGAACATATGCAACAATATGTGGTAAAGGTCCGAGCTCTTTTGGCACGATTTTGGGAGTGGTCAATCACTCAGATCTTAAGGGAGGATAACACAGAAGCGGATGCATTAGCAAACTTAGGATCATCGACAGAAATAAAGGAATCGGAGTCTGGAACGGTGGTACAACTGTGAGCTAAGTCCTGTATACGGATGGTTATTATGAGTTAAATTTGGCTAGTCTAGTCTGGGACTGGAGAAATGAAATAATTAACTATCTCGAGCACGGAAAGTTGCTCAACGATCCCAAAGCATCACAAGCGATACGCGCCAAAGCTGCACGTTATAGGTACAAGAAAGGCCAATTGCATAGAAAATCTTTCCAGGGCCCGTTGGCCCTGAGTTTAGGAGTGTTAGAAGTTGACTATGTCATGAGACAAATCCACAAAATGATATGCGACAATCACTCAGGGACAGAGTCTTTGGTGTTAAAATTGGTACGGCCAGAATATTATTAGCCTCGCATGGAACAAGACGCCAAAGATTTCGTACGAAATGTGATAAGTGGCAACGCTACGCATCACTAGTGTGTCAACTAGCAGAACCCTTACATTCGGTTCCGTCCCCATAGTCGTTCATGAAATGTGGAATGGACATCGTCGAACTGCTGCCACCGGCTCCCCGAAAGTTAAGGTTTCTTTTAATTTTCACTGATCATATTTCTAAATGGGTGGAAGAAGGTTCTTATCAGAAGATCGGAGAATGCAAAGTGGTCGGTTTCCTGTGGGAAAATATAATTTGCAGGTTCGGAATACCAAAAGAGATAACATGCAACAATGAGCCACAGTTTATCGGTGCAAATGTTACAAATTTCCTCGAAGACTTGAAAATAAAGAGGATCACATCTTCTCCTTATCATCCGAGCGCAAATGGTCAAGCAGAGTCAACAAACAAAGTTATTATTCAAAACCTCAAGAAAAGGTTGGAAGCAGCAAAAGGCAAATGGCCCGAAGAAATGCCCGGAGTTCTATGGGCCTACCGAACAACGGCCAAATCGAGCACAAGAGAAACTCATTTTTCCCTTGTTTACGGTGCTGAAGCCCTAATCCCGGTAGAAGTGGGCGAACCCACTTTGAAATATTCTCAGACAATTGAAGAATCGAACGACGAAGCAATGCTAATCAACTTGGAACTATGCGAGGAATGCAGGGACTTAGCGCTTGTAAGGATGGAAGCTCAAAAGTAGAAAATGGAGCGATATTATAATCGAAGAGCCAACTTCCATTATTTCAAAGTAGGAGACTTGGTTCTAAGGAAAGCAACCCAAATTACCTGGGAGCTCAACGCGGGGAAGCTAGGTCCAACATGGGAAAGTCCCTACCAGATTTCAACTATCACTGGGAAAGGTTCATATGAGTTGAAGAATCAGAATGGAAACAAGTTGCCTAGCAACTGGAACGTGGCACACCTCAAAAGATATTACTGCTGATGAACATTATTCAAGCGGAAAGTATGTCCTGCACTCTTTTCCCTTCGTTCAGTTTTTGTCCCAATTGGGTTTTTCTGGCAAGGTTTTTAATGAGGCAGCGACAAAAAGTATACTACGAAGATAGCAGCAATAAGACCTTTGATAACAAGGCAAATGAACAAGCTTCCACTCGGGGACGATTAGATAATCTTTGATCCGACAGCAAATTCCCACCGGGAAGTTAAGTTTGCTTACGGACAAAGGTTACCCGACCGTTCACGAGCGCAAAAACAACTACAGGACTATTAGGTATTCTTTCGCTCGATAGCATGGATTCCTAAGGGGAAGTAAGGTATGTTGCCGAGTGAAGAATTACCTAGCTATAAATTGGTGGAACCTTCAAAGATAAAAGACATCCAGTGTTCCAATTTGCACTATCCGCATCCAAACACTGGAGGGGAATGATATGAGGGTACGGCAACAATGACTGCCACGTCAACCGGGAAACAAAAATCCAAAATAAAATGCATCATCGGGACTAGGGACTATGCAGCTAGTCCCGTAGAAACAAGTTGTACAAGATAGCCACAAGTAATGGCAATCTCTTTTCCGCATAGCAAGATGCTTATGTATTCTTCGAAATAGAAGAAATAAAATGAAATCCTTTTTCTTTTATCTTGTTTCTTGTCTGAATGATGAGCTAACTTTGTCATTTGAAAGTTAAACAAGTACTCAAATGTTAGTGTCGTAAAAAACAGAAGACGTCCTCTTCAAGAGCACCATAAACATAAGAGGACCCTCTCTTATAAAAATCCTCACGTTAAAGGGTTAGTTCCGGAAGAATCAATGCCCCAAATCTAAATTTTCGTCGGGGGAAAAACACACCCGAAGCTGCATATGAAAAGGATGCAAAAAGCAAACTTGCGCAAATACTCATAGAAACACTCACGTAAAAGGGAAACTTGCGCAATTATTCATAGAAACCTCATGTAAAAGGGATAATACTCGGAACCAAAATGCTTCAAAGAAAAGGCATATGAGACTACACATAGTAAAGCGCGAATAGAATAACATGCGTAAAATGCTTGAGCAAGTGCTAAAAGTTGAAGGCTTGCATTGATATTCAAATGAAAGTAAGACTCAAATGATAATTGAGCAAAAAATATGTCTTTATTTACAAGAACGGGCCAAATGGTACAAGTAGACATGGGAAAAGAAAGAAAAAGCTAAACTGCAGCGCCTCCAAGACCAGGAGGAAGAGAAGTATCTGCATCCCCGAGAAAGGTAGGTGATTCCAACGATGGCTCAATGTTTTTCCAGTTTAGACTTCGGCATCATTACCTTCCGATCCCTCTTTGGTTTTCGAAAACACGAAACCGGAATTAGAAGAACTTGGAGCATCAGACTGCGCCGGGAGTCCATTTTTTGCAGCCAACTCAAGCTCTCAGGCCTTAGTAATTTTAGCATCAACATCAATGATTCCAGCTTTGGCCTTTTCCAAGGTTTTTCTCCTCATACTATACATAGAATAAGTTTTTTCCACAATGAGGGAAGCTGCTCGGTGCTTGAGTTCTTCTTTGAGTTGAGTAACCTCGGCAAAAAGATTTTCGTGGGCGGACCTAGCATATTTGAGGCTGACATCGAGCTCGCGGAAAGTTGAACTAAAGAGCCTATTATGCTCGATAGTTTTCCTGTACTTCTCTTTTAGTTGGGCGTGTTTCGCCCCCACATCAGCAAGCTCTTTGATTTTGGAGTTCAGGGCTGCTTCTAAGTTGGTTACTTTTTTTGTAGCAGCAGCCTCGCGCTTGGTTGCAGCAAGAATGGCATCCTAGAGTCCATTTGGCCTTGGTTGCATCAAATCTAACCCTTAGCGGCCCAATTTCTTAGCTAAGGGTTACCACTTCTTGCTCGCTTTGCTGCAGACGAGCCTAAAAAACAACGGCCTTAGTAGCTTTGGTTTCCAGTTCTGAGAGGCGGAGAACAGTTTGTTCTCGTTCTACCAAAAGTTGATTCCGTACAGAAGTAAGTTCTTTCTTTTTACGAATCAACCTTTGAAGACCCTCGAAAACAAAAAATTGGCCTGCGAAACAAGAAGAAGTAAAGCTTAGAATATAATCATACAAAAGTAGAAGGAGTAATGAAGGAAGAAAAGGACGTACCTGTAACACCCTAATATTTTAAGTGAGGATATATTGGACATTTAGAAAATAATTTAAGCCAAAACAAAAAAAAAAGAAAAAAATAAAGGAACAAATTAAACTAATAAAACAAAATAAAACAAAAAGAAGAAAACCTAGTCAAACTAAAACAAAAAGGAGAAGAAACCTACTTTAACTAAAAGGAGGTCAAGAATAACAACTAAAAGAAAAGGGATTTTGGGGGAAGGGAACGCAGCACATATGCTGCGATTGAAGCAATAAAGCTTCGGCAGAAGCCATTCAAAGGCAAAAGATAAGGACTTTGGTCGGCCAAGGAACTGAAAGCAATTGAAATTGAAAACAAGGAAGGGATTCTCTTGCAATTAACCGTGAAGGACAAAAGGATGGTGATCAAATAGCTTTTGTGGTGGAATATTGTGTCATGGAACACAGAAGCGATGGCAAATGGTAGAAGCCACCTTTCAATCCCAGAGTAATTCTTCTTACTTACGGTTTGCTTGAGTTACTCTTTGTGTATATGAAAATTCCATTGGGTAATGAATATTAAACACCAATTATATATGCATAGCCAGCAACGCAATTAAATTTGGGCTTATTCACATGTTTAAGAGAAAATATTTTATTGAACAACACTCTGAATAAATAATATGACAGATTGAATGTGTTGGGTAACCCGAAGCATGGATTTTAATTGGAAGAATGGACAATTAAAGGTGTAAAATCTAAAGGATTGGGTATTCTAAATTAGTTATAAATTAACCTAAAGAAGGCAATTAACACGAGTTCGATGTGATGTGATTATAGATTAAACGAAGTCATACGGATTGCTCGAAGTGGCGAGTTTGATATTTCTGCACAAGTACTGTGAGTAGTAATCTTACCGCAATTTGTATTTTCATAACTTGCATGATTTACACCTGGTTTTTAATATGAATATGTTACCGATTATTTTGAGCTGCATGTGGGATAAGTCGTTTACTTGATATGAAATCGAAATTGTTATTTGAGACGAGTACCGTGATTTTAAATATTTTTGTTGTCACTAGATCTGTTTTACCGTTACTTGAATTTACTGATATCGAAAGGAAATTATATGATTTGATAAGAACTGAAATGCCCTATATTATTTTAAAATAGTTTCTACGAGTATATACGGATTTCAGAGACAAGTATAAATGGGAGTAGACATTGAAGGATCCCGTAGCTAACGGCGGGTTCGTTAGACCTGGTGCACCTTGTAATTACTGATTACCGTTATAGCCCTCGCTAGTGGGAAGGTAGAACTAGCATACCGTTACCGATTTCCCTCGAGTAGGGACTACCGTTATATATGACTTTTGGTGAAGAAGTCCACAGTTATACCGATTACATGATCCGTTCATTGAAACCTCCTAAAATGTGAATACTGATATTGTACAGTGGTTACCGAGCTTATTACTGAATTGTTAATTATATTTTACTACAAGAAAAGCGTGATGAGACTAAAAATTATTTATGGTTTCTTAAAGGGCATTTTTATGTTATTTTCTCTTTGAGATACTAGCATGTTTCTGACTTGTCCCCAAATAAAAACAGTTGTGGTTAAGTGTTATTACTCACTGAGCTAGCGACTCATTCCCCGCTAATTTTTTTACAGAGACAGCAGTTGATGCAGGCGAGGATCTCGTTAATTAGAGCGCACAGGTTGATAGTTCTCGGTGAGCCTCGCACTTGTTCGCGTGGGCAGAGATTTTACTTATTGTTATGGTCTTTTCATTGAACTCTTAGAGTCGCTCCATAGTCATTATTTTAGTTTCATGCGTATTCTTTCATTATTATAGTCTTATGTCTAGTATCGTTCTCATTTATCAAAGTTGGAGATAAATTAGTATTTCTAGTGGTTAGT
Source organism: Nicotiana obtusifolia (assembly GCA_002018475.1). Taxonomy (NCBI): domain Eukaryota; kingdom Viridiplantae; phylum Streptophyta; class Magnoliopsida; order Solanales; family Solanaceae; genus Nicotiana; species Nicotiana obtusifolia. Next base: position 375,503 of record MCJB01006657.1, read on the forward strand.
TGGTGATTTAGTTATGGTGGAGACTTGTATTGGTTAATTGACAAGTTGTCAATTGTTTGGTATAATATTAGGATGTTTGGTTGTTGATTTGAGACAGGAAAGTTTTTGGGATGTTCCAAAAACAGGGGAAACTCTGTCCGATTTTCTATAAAATTTCCGATGAGGCTTACTTGGGAGCACTTGCTCCTAAGTGCCGGTCACAATCCTAAATTGGGTCGTGACAAAGTTGGTATCAGAGCTCTAGGTTATTCTTGTGACTAATGGAGCACACGTCAGTAGTAGAATCTCAATTATGGTTATGTAGCCGGCCATTCCCATAATCGTGATTCTGCGAGAGCGTGATAGGATGTGTCTTGCCTTTCTTTCTTATTCCTCCGTACGTGTGGCGATTAGTGCCAAATAACTGAATCTGTCATTACTTATCCTATTCGTGTATGGCTCGGACCAATAATCTCATAATAGAATTTGGCTAGAGCTTCAAGCTTCAAAGACGTCAAATTTCGCCAATGGACATGCAACCATCTCAGAGGAAAGAAATGCTATATAAGTAGTATATAAGACCAGTGAAAGGTTCATTGTGCCATATGAGGTGCTTCCTGGTAAGATGCGTAATAGAGTCCATTTCGAAAATTTATACTAGTCTACCATAACAGCGATAGATGAGTGCTATCACAAAAAAGGTACTTACCTCCATGAAGAAGAAAAAAAATTGAGATCTTTATGGATATATGATAAACGTAAGAAGAATGAGCAACAGAATAGGGGCTCTAAAGTCTTCATGCACCTAGAAGATTATAGGGAACAACAAAATATTCTTAATAAAGTTCCTAAAGTTGAAACTACTAAGTTTACTATTCTGATAGTTCAAAGGATCCTTAAAAGTTTTAGTAAAATACTTGCCACGTTATGAGCTATAGGATATTTCATGAAGAGGCCTATGGAACAGAAAACTTTTAGACTAGAGAACATGGCGAATACATGAAATGCTACTGTACTCTTAGGGATGCTAACAAGAGCAACACAACTAATTTAGGAATAATATCACTAACGTGTTTATGAATCACTTCCTTCTTGACAGTTTCTGGCGTGAACTTGCCTGCTAGATCATTTAAGAAATTGATTTAGACGATTTGTATACTTACATATAACACCAAACTTTCTCAGCTGGATACGCAAGCAACGTCTTAAGTTTAGAGGCTTGTTGAAAGGTTGGTTAATTGTTTAAACAAGGTAGTGACTGCATATATGAAGACTTAAACCTATTCTATAGCAGTTGCACTTTCTAGAAAGATTGAAAAGTTGGACATGATAGGCATGCAAAAACTTACATAAGAAGATCGAGAGTAGAATATCTTTTAATATGGATTTTAATATGAGTCGAAGATCTAAAAATCAAGGACATTTTGAGATATTAAGCAATCCTTTTTTTTTGGGTTACCACTTATGTGAAAAATCTATAGTAGTTAGACATGTGTTTAGAGCTTTTAAGATTCAAGTTAAGAGAAAGAAACCCTAGCTAACCAAGTTGTACTTGATATGGTTGACTCTAACGTACTGATGGGTGTGAATTAATTATTTTCTTACCAAGCTACCCAAGATTATTATGAAAAGATTAAGTTTGGTGAACTTTAAAAGCTAGTTTTGTCCAAAAAGGGGATTATAGGTTTTAGAGATGAGCAAAGTATATATTTTAAAGGCTTAATGGTTATAAAAGAAAGGTTGTTGGGGTCTCATTGATACGGTAAGGGGAACAAGCGAAGAAACACTTAGTTTGAGAAAAAAAAAATCATAATGATAGATTCTTTAATGTATTCTTAAGGATTTACTAGGACTACCTCCAATATGAGAAATAGACTTCGGTATTGATTCAAACACCTGACACGCAAACCATATTATATGGCACCAATAGAGTTGAGGGAGCTAAAACAACAGTTACAAGATTTGTTAGATAAGGGGTTTATTAGACCTAGTGTATCACCATGGGGTGCACCGGTACTGTCCCTGAGAATGTGCATTGACTACAGGCAGTTGAACAAGAAACAATACGCAATAAATAGCCCTTGCCTCGTATAGATGACATGTTTGATCAGTTACAAGGAGCTGCCCACTTTTCAAAGATTGACCTCCGCTCTGGTTATCATCAACTTAGAATTAAAGATGAAGATATTTCTAAGATTTCTTTCAGAACTCGATACGGGCACTATGAGTTTCTTGTGATGCCTTTGGGACTGACTAATGCTCCAGCTGCATTCATGGATTTAATGAATAGGGTGTTCAAGCCGTTTCTGGATAGATTTGTAATAGTATTTAGTGATGACATACTGATATATTCTCGTAGCCAAAGAGAACACGAGAATCATCTCAGGACTGTGTTGCAAACATTGCGAGGACATCGACTTTATGCTAAGTTCTCGAAGTGTGAATTTGCTAGACTCGGTAGCATTTTTGGGGCATGTTGTATCTAAAGATGGAATTATGGTAGATCCTAAGAAGACCGAAGCTTTGCAGAAATGGCCCAGACCTACTTTTCCAACAGAGATTGCAGCTTTTTAGGCTTAGCAAGCTATTACAGGCATTTTGTGTAGGAATTCTCCAGAATAGCATCGCCGCTGACCAAGCTAACACAGAAAAATGCAATGTTTCAGTGGACGGAGGAATGTGAGCAAAGCTTTCAGAAACTCAAAACGTGTCTGACAACTGCACCAATATTAGCCTTACCATCAGGTCCTGGAGGATTTACAGTATTCTGCGACGCCTCGAGGGTGGGATTAGGATGCGTTCTCATGCAAAATGGTCGTGTTATAGCTTATGCTTCGAGACAATTGAAAAAGCACGAGCAAAACTATCCTACACATGATTTGGAGATGGCTGCAGTGGTATTTCCTCTAAAAATTTGGAGGCATTATCTATACGGCGAAACTTGTGAGATTTATACTGACCATAAAAGTCTGAAGTATATCTTTCAGCAGAGAGATCTAAATCTTCGGCAGCGTCGTTGGATGGAACTACTCAAAGACTATGATTGTTCTATTTTGTATCATCCTACAAAAGTCAATGTGGTGGCTGATGCATTGAGTAGAAAATATATGGGGAGTTTGGCACATATAGCCCCTGCAAGGAGATTTTTAGCCAAAGATATTCAGAGACTAGAAGATACGGGTATCAGATTTAGTGTCAGAAATTCAGAGGCATTGTTGGATTGTGCTCAGGCTAAGTCTTCATTAGTTGAGTGCATTAAGGCCACCCAACATGAGGATGAACGATTATGTAAATACAGAGATGAGGTCCTAGCTAGTAAAAGAAAGAATATGACTATTGACAGAAATTGTATTCTTCGACTAAGTAACCAGTTATGTGTACTAGATGTAGATGTGTTAAGACGAATTATCCATGAGGAGCTCACAACTCTTGATATCCCATACATTTGGGGTCTAGTATGGTGTACCATGATTAGAAGAAAATTGTATTTGTAGGAACAGAAAGATGGATGATTTCCTTAACCTTGTTTCTAACTGGTTGACTTGTTAGCGTGTCACCATTTGCAACTCTTCAGGTCTACTACAACAGCTCGAGATTTCAAAGTAGGAATAGAATGGAATCAAAGTGAATTTTATGACAAAACTGTTGAAACAATTAGAGGTTATAATTATGTGGTAAATTACAAATTGACTTACATAGTAGGTACCCTTTTTTTTCTCGCCAAAACTTCTCATGCTGAGAATGAATATGCACAAAGACACATGGATAGAAATTGTCAAATTCTATAGGGTCCATTGCCTACCATTTCTGATAGAAAATGACAAATTACTGCACGATTTTGAAATTCATCCCTAGAAACATTTGTCACACAAGTATATCTTAATACCACATTTCATCAGCAGACATACGAGCACTCTGGACGTACTATACAGTTCATGAAGGATATGCTGAGAGCTTAGCATGTACGCTTATATATCTGTAGCTGAATTGCTTACAATGTCAACTTTCAGTCTAGATTTAGGTGGCACTGTATGGAACCTTGTATAGTATATACTGTCGTTCTCCTATCGGATGGTTTGAAGCTGGTGAGACTAACTTATTGGGAGCCGACCTAGTACAAGAAGCTATGGACAAGGTCCAGTTGATCAGACAGAGATTGCTTGCAGCTCAAAGTAGAAAAAGGTCTTATGCTGATAAGAGAAGAAGAGATTTAGTGTTCACAATTGGGGACAAAGTGTTCGTACTAGTCTCCCCTACGAAAGGTGTGATGCGGTTTGAGAAAAGAGGCAAGTTGAGCCCCAGGTTTATAGGGTCGTATGAGATACTAGGCCGAGTGGGAGTGGTGGCTTATCGTTTGGCACTTCCTCCTGAGTTATCTTTTATTCACCCAGTGTTTTATGTCTCAATGCTAAGAAAATGTATATCAGACTCATCTCAGGTGCTGGAAGCACCAACTATACCGCTTAATGAGAAGTTTTCTTACGAGGAAGAGCCGATGACAATTGTTGATAGACAGATAAGAAAACTACGGTCAAAAGGAATTGTGTTCGTGAAAGTCTTATGGAGAAATCATACTGTTGAAGAAGCTACATGGAAAATAGAAGATGCTACGCGAGTCAAGTATCCTCATTTATTTCAGTTTACAGGTACGTAATTGAGTTAAATTCGGAGGCCGAATTTCATAAGGTGGGGAGGATGTACCCCAATATTTTAAGTGAGGATATATTGGACATTTAGAAAATAATTTAAGTCCAAAAGAAAAAAAAAAGGAAAAAAAAATAAAGGAACAAATTAAACTAATAAAACAAAATAAAACAAAAAGAAGAAAACCTAGTCAAACTAAAACAAAAAGGAGAAGAAACCTACTTTAACTAAAAGGAGGTCAAGAATAACAACTAAAAGAAAAGGGATTTTGGGGGAAGGGACGCAGCACATATGCTGCAATTGAAGCAATAAAGCTTCGGCAAAAGCCATTCAAAGGCAAAAGATAAGGACTTTGGTCGGCCAAGGAACTGAAAGCAATTGAAATTGAAAACAAGGAGGGGATTCTCTGGCAATTAACCGTGAAGGACAAAAGGATGGTGATCAAATAGCTTTTGTGGTGGAATCTTGTGTCATGGAACACAGAAGCGATGGCAAATGGTAGAAGCCACCTTTCAATCCCAGAGTAATTCTTCTTACTTATGGTTTGCTTGAGTTACTCTTTGTGTATATGAAAATTCCATTAGGTAATGAATATTAAACACCAATTATATATGCAAAGCCAGCAACGCTATTAAATTTGGGCTTATTCACATGTTTAAGAGAAAATATTTTATTGAACAACACTGTGAATAAATAATATGACAGATTGAATGTGTTGAGTAACCCGAAGCATGGATTTTAATTGGAAGAATGGACAATTAAAGGTGTAAAATCTAAAGGATTGGGTATTCTAATTTAGTTATAAATTAACCTAAAGAAGGCAATTAACACGAGTTCGATGTGATGTGATTATAGATTAAACGAAGTCATACAGATTGCTCGAAGTGGCGAGTTTGATATTTCTACACAAGTACTCTGAGTAGTAATCTTACCGCAATTTATATTTTCATAACTTGCATGATTTACGCCTGATTTTTAATATGAATATGTTACCGATTATTTTGAGTTGCATGTGGGATAAGTCTTTTACTTGATATGAAATCGAAATTGTTATTTGAGATGAGTACCGTGATTTTAAATATTTTTGTTGTCACTAGATCTGTTTTACCGTTACTTGAATTTACTGATATCGAAAGGAAATTATATGATTTGATAAGAGCTGAAATGCCCTATATTATTTTAAAATAGTTTCTACGAGTATATACGGATTTCAGAGACAAGTATAAATGGGAGTAGACATTGAAGGATCCCCTAGCTAACGGCGAGTTCGTTAGAGCTGGTGCACCTTGTAATTACCGATTACCGTTATAGCCCTCGCTAGTGGGAAGGTAGAACTAGCATACCGCTACCGATTTTCCTCGAGTAGGGACTGCCGTTATATATGACTTCTGGTAAAGAAGTCCACAGTTATACCGATTACATGATCCGTTCATTGAAACCTCCCAAAATGTGAATACTAATATTATACAGTGGTTACCGAGCTTATTACTGAATTGTTAATTATATTTTACTACAAGAAAAGCGTGATGAGACTAAAAATTATTTATGGTTTCTGAAAGGGCATTTTTATGTTATTTTCTCTTCGAGATCTAGCAAGTTTCTGACTTGTCCCCAAATAAAAATGGTTGTGGTTAAATGTTATTACTCACTGAGCTAGCGACTCATTCCCCGCTAATTTTTTTACAAAGACAGCAGTTGACGCAGGCGAGGATCTCGTTAATTAGAGCGCATAGGTTGATAGTTCTCGGTGAGCCTCGCACTTGTTCGCGTGGGCAGAGATTTTACTTATTGTTATGGTCTTTTCATTGAACTCTTAGAGTCGCTCCATAGTCATTATTTTAGTTTCATGCGTATTCTTTCGTTATTATAGTCTTATGTCGAGTATCGTTCTCATTTATCAAAGTTGGAGATAAATTAGTATTTCTAGTGGTTAGTTGGTGATTTAGTTATGGTGGAGACTTGTATTGGTTAATTGACAAGTTGTCAATTGTTTGGTATAATATTAGGATGTTTGGTTGTTGATTTGAGACAGGAAATTTTTTGGGATGGTCCAAAAACAGGGGAAACTCTGTCCGATTTTCTGTAAAATTTCCGATGAGGCTTACTTGGGAGCACTTGCTCCTAAGTGCCAGTCACAATCCTAAATTGGGTCGTGACATGCGGCGTTGTGCATGGCATTGTTCAGTAAGCACTCTCCCGAGAGTGCCTGAATCTTCTCCCAGTCTTTTTTGGAAGCCAAAGGCTTCAGATAATTTGCAAGCTCCACCGGCCGGGATAGCAAGTTGCATCCGGTAGAGACCGAAAGAGTAACGTTCCTCCTCCTTTGTTGATCTTCAAAAGGCGCAACATAATTTTGCCCCAAATTCTCATGAACTTGGGACTGTGGAAAAGGAACGCCTTCTTCATGGTCGGGTGCGGCCGATGGAGGTGATGTAGCAACTGCTGGTGGAAGAGTGGATGAAGATGGAAGTGATGTAACAGTCGATGGTGTTGGTGAAGGTGGAGATGAAGCTGATGGAGTTGAAGAATGAGAAGCAGCTGCATTAAATGCGGTGCTGGTTGTTGGGTGCTCGCCATCCAAAGATGGTAGGGACCCGGTACTCAGCCCCGCAGCACTGGTTACAGAAATTGGGGCCCGAAAACGAGAGTTGGCATTTTCTACTAAATTGGATTTTCCCCAAAGTGCCGAGACATCATCTTTAGTTGGTGCAATTATCTCAACAGGTCGAGCATGCCGTTGAGTTGATGAGGATCATCGCCTTCTATGTAAAGAAGCTCCCTCTTCACCAGCTTCTTCATCATCATCGATCATCACTGTGTCTATGACCGGCCCGGAAGGAGGACCAGTCATCATCGCTACCAGAGATGACTCGGAGGCATTAATTTTTGCCCTCTTATTCTTTTTCTCGGCCATGGAGGAACGTCTTCTCTTTGTTTGTTTATCCACGGGCCGGGGACTCCGAAAATAAATGTTGGCACCCGAAATAGGGCCTGGAGATACCTATTAGAGTAAGTGCTTCCTAATGCAGCCTCGCTGCATCAGCGAGATCAGTCAAAACGTCCTCCTCGAGGACAGCAATAGAGCCCGCAGGTAGACCTAATTTCGTGAACAGGTCAGAAGGTTTCAATCAAGTTCTTCAATACATAAAATATAAGTAAGGTAAATTAAAATTACCATGATTTTGGCCTTCCACTCGTATTTAAGGGCGGGTTCTTTCCACAAATGAGTCTCGGGCGTCGTAGTCCAAAATCTTTTGAATCCACAGGTCTAAACCTGCTACCACCGGTGGAATCCATCGAGTTGCTGAAACATGCGAAGGGTGAAGAGATAGTACGGCCATAAAAGAATATCTAGCAAAAAGGAATATTATACGAAGAACTTACGACTGCGGTTCCAAACCACCGGAAAGGATGAAGCCGTTGTCGGAATGATGTTATTGGTGGCAACTGCAATAAACCGTTCTATCCACCCATGGTCATTGTCATCATCCATGCTAGACAGCAAAGCATGGTGGCCACGCTTGCAAAGGTTAATCATTCCCCCGCGGAAGATTTTAGGGGAATGGAGATTCATCATATGAGCTAAGGTTAGCTCCTCTCCAGTTTCTTGGCACAAGCGTCGAAGGAAGGCGACCGTCCTCCACACTGAAAGACTTACCTGTGCCAAACATACCTAGTAACAAAGGCAAAACTCCGCAATGATGGAATCAAGCTCTCGCTCAGAGAAACCGCACCCAAAGTAAAGGGATACGTAAAAAAAGTATGTAAAACCTTCCTTGGGAAAAGTCACTCGCTCCGATAGATCAGGAGCAATAATATATTAACTCATGGCAGTGACAATCCTCCTTCCCAACAAGAATATGGAAGGACGAAGGGAAGAAGGGTACCTATTAACAGCCCATGTACGAGGGTTAACAATAGAGAATTTCTCTTCAAAATCCTTCGTAGTACTAAGTCTTCTTGGGATGACGGAATCCACCGTTGGAGGAACAGAGTCCTCAGTTTTGTTCCTGTTTTTTGTAGAACCAAACGCTTAGAGGAAGAAGCCATTGAAAAGGAAGAAGGAAAAGAGTTTATGTTTGAAGAGGATTAGAGAAAGGATGGAAAACAAAGATGCAAACCAGAAGTTCAGGGAATTGTGAAACGCAAAGGAAAAGAATGTTGCATAAATGTAAAATTTTGGCGGCTAAATTCATGGCTATGATTACCTCGATAATAGGCAAAGGATGTGCTGAATCATGGGATGACGCGTGTTCGGGGCATTAAATGCGGAGAGACGTGCGTCTAAACAACTGTCAAAAAACCTTCAGAAGGAGTTATAATAATTCCCGCCAAAAAGAAGTTTCTACTAACTTCCCGGTAACACAAAGTTATGTCATCGGAAAGCAGAGGGACTATCTATATTTGGTAAAATATGATATGACACGTGGTTGATTAAAAGGAGGACACGTGGAACCCAAGGTAGGGATGGCCGAAGATCGGACGCAGTCATCGGAAAGGATAACGTTCATAAAAGTTCAGTAAATGTTATGCGCCCCGTAGCATTTACTAGGGAATATTCTGCAACATTAAAAGCGATGGTCTGTTACAAAGAATTTGGCATTTATGTTCCCCGTTACATCTTCATCTATGACTCATCAATGACCCTCATAATTGACATTAAAGGAGGGCATGATCCTAGGACCTTCTTCCCTAGACATAGCTATAAATGGTGAGCCCAATGATCATTGTAAAGGACATGAATCTTCTGGCTAAACGTACACTCTATTCTAGACAAAGCTTTATACAATTTTACTTTCTTGCTTTTTTATCTCATCATTATTGTGCCCAGAAACCATGCTCGGGGAATCATCATCTTTGCTATTTCATCTACATTCTAAGGCTAAGTATTGTATATTTCTTTAATTATTGCATTATTTCAGGATCAAATTAGTTCAGTAGTCTCCAAACCACGTATAAATTCAACTGTATCGTTTTACGGGTAAACAGTGCTCTCCCTTCTTCAAAAATTGTGTAAAAAATGTGTTTAACGACTATTTATAGGTGTAGGATAAAAATCTTGACGAAATAACCAAGTCCAAAATCTTAAAAAAAAAAAAAATAACTTCAAAACCGAAACCCGCGCGTCGCCCATGAAATTGGTCGTTATGGACCGCGCCTCGCGCAATGTAACGCGAGTAGGACCTCGCGTTGGACGAAGCCTCGCAGCCTGTAACGCGAGAGAATGGTGTGCGGTACATGCAGCGCCGCTGATCCTCTTTTGCTCTTCCATTTCCAAGTGCTCACGTAATCAATATTTCTGTTTGTCAATGTGCATTCTTTCCAATTTCTTTATGCCTTTTGCCTAACTATATTACATTTTCTCTTGTCTTTATTGTCCTTTTGCTGAGTTAGATTAAAATCTTCCCAACAAATTCCCTTTTCTCAATATTTTATCTGACAATTTCACTTGATCAAATTCCAGCACTTTTTCTTCAATTTTCATCTCCAATATATCTACGTTATTTCTTCAACACTCAGATAAGTATAAAATTTCATAATTAAACCTTGTTGAGCATATTTAATATCAAATATAACTAAAAAACGATAAAAATGCGAGTAAATTAATATCGAAACATATGAAAATATGTCCAACAATACGTTATGAGAAAATCTTATCAACGTTTGGTATTTGCATCTCTTTTCGTTTTGCAAATACTTGGGTGTATACATGTTTTTATCGCATATATTCTCTATATACTAGTTTTAAAATGTACACATACCTCTTTACGCATATCTTCTCTATATGCTATTTTGCCTAAAAGGTGAAGGTACGGTACATATCTTCTCTATGTGTTAACCTGTGCATATTGACTTAATTTTTAATGAATGTCTTCTCTATATGCTAATGTTGATGATCCTTTGGTGATAAATGAATATCTCCTCTATATGCTGAGCTGTTAAATTGTTATAAGACTTGTGCATATCTTCTCTATGTGCACTGATTTGGTTATACTAGTGTTTCATGCTTAGTTGGTACCACTGTTGTGTACTTGTATAATTATGAATTGAGCAGGTTGTTAAGTAAGTATCATTGGTAATTCTGGCCACTACTACCTCATTGAGGTTAGTGATGATACTTACAGAGTATATCGGGTCAGTTGTACTCATTCTACACTCTGCACTTAATTATTTCAAGAGTTGGATCCAATTGGACTTTGTGACCGGAGCTGTTCATTAAGTTTTGGAGAGGTAGAGTTGCTTCCTGATTGTAGTCTCTAGCATCTCTTCTTATGTTTATTTACTGTTATTGTTGTTTCAGACAGTATTTTTGTAGTTCAAACTTGTATTCATATTGTAGAGCTCATGAATCAGTGTTACGAGTTTTGGGGAGTTGTAGTATGATCTGATGTTATTTCTGGTTATTAGTCTTTTAGACTTGTCTATTCCATATTCATTACCATGTTTCCGTTATTATTTTATGACCGGCTTGCCTAGCAAGTAGGTTAGGCGACATCACGATTGGTGGTGGTTTTAGGCCGTGACACTCTCACTACTAAAAATCAGGGTTTTAGAGACCAACAATTAGCGACCAAAGTTGGTCTACCACAAAAAGCGACCAAAATTGGTCGCCAAATTAGAAAAAAAAATGAAAAAAAAAACTTAAATCCAGAAGCGACCAAAGACGGTCGCTAATTCGTCGCCAAAATCGTCAACATTTTGACCAGACTGGTCAGATCAGGTTGGTCAAAGAAAATTCATAATTGGCGACCAACTTTGGTCGCCCATCTGGACCCACGTTTAAAAATAGCGACCAAAGTTGGTCGCTCATGGAAGGAAAATTTTATGGGGAGAAAAGCGACCATAGATGGTCGCTTATATGGAAAATTAAATTAAATCTGATTTTAGTTTGGCGACCAGC
>MCJB01006668.1:0-34223 GCA_002018475.1 Nicotiana obtusifolia
ATTTATAGATTACCGATTACAGTTATAGCCCTCGCTAGTGGGAAGGTAGAACTAGCATACCGTTACCGATTTCCCTCGAGTAGGGACTACCGTTATATATGACTTCTGGTAAAAAAGTCCACAGTTATACCGATTACATGATCCGTTCATTAAAACCTCCCAAAAATGTGAATACTGATATTTTACAGTTGTTACCGAGCTTATTACTGAATTGTTTATTATATTTTACTACAAGAAAAGCGTGATGAGATTAGAAATTATTTATTGTTTCTGAAAGAGTATTTTTATGTGATTTTCTCTTTGAGATACTAGCATGTTTTCTGACTTGTTCCCAAATAAAAACGGTTGTGGTTAAGTATTATTATTCACTGAGCTAGCGACTCATTCCCCGCTAATTTATTTTACAGAGACAGCAGTTGACGCAGGCGAGGATCTCGTCAATTAGAGCGCACAGTTTGACATTTTCTCGGTAAGCCTCGCACTTGTTCGCGTGGGCATAGATTTTCGGATTGTTATGGTCTTTCATTGAACTCTTAGAGTCGCTCCATAGTTATTATTTTAGTGTTATGCGTATTCTGTCGTTATTATGGTCTTATGTTGAGTATCGTTCTTATTTATCAAAGTTGGAGATAAATTAGTATTTTTATTGGTTAGTTGGTGGTTTAGTTATACTGGAGACTTGTATTGGTTAATTGACAAGTTGTCAATTGTTTGGTTTGATATTAGGATGTTTGGTTGTTGATTTGAGACAGGAAAATTTTTGGATGGTCCAAAAACAGGGAAAACTCTGTCCGATTTTCTGTAAAATTTCCGATGAGGCTTACTTGGGAGCACTTGCTCCTAAGCGCCGGTCACAATCCTAAATTGGGTCGTGACAGCACAATTCATGTGCGGTCCGCAATTCGCACAAATATCTGCTGAATTTTTCTTCTTTGTTTGCTGCCTCAGGTGGAACTCTGCGGTCCGCAATTTCTTCTGCGGCCGCAGAATTCCTTCTATGGATCGCACTTTTTATGCTTCTGTGCCATTTTGTTGCCTTGTGCTCGGACTACTCCTCTTTGAGCCGAATTTCATCTTGGGAGTTCAATTACCAATATTCTAGCAATTTTGCATATTTCGTTAGATTTGGGAACGTAATTCAACGCTTTTAGACTAAAACAAAAGCTAAAATACGCTAATAAGTAGTCAAAATCTGCACTTATCAAAACCCAAGAATCTAGCTCCTCAGCTACTTTGTCTTTTTAGTGGGAACGAACTTGATTAAGAATTTTCTGGCTAGATCATCCCAAGTGTGGATCGAGTTCGGGGGCTCTTTTTGCAACCATTCTTTAGCTTCCCTCAGCAGTGAAAAGGGGAACAGTGTCAGCCTGACGTAGTCCTTGGAAACGTTAGGATAGTTGTAAGTATCCATAATTTCCAAGAAGTTCTAAATGTGCCGTTGCGGATCTTCATGAGATAGACCCACATATTTCCCTGTGGACTGAATCAGCTGTACCATGTACTGTTTGAGTTCAAAGTGACCTGTGATATCAGACTTCACAATAGCCCGAGTCATATTAGCAAGATTGGGTCTTGTGGCTTCTATCACCAAACACTCTTCATTACCTGCCATCTCTAGTGGTTGTGGTTGACCTACGATGTCCAACTCTCTTTCTAGTTCTAGCTTCGACTTCCCTCCTCAGCCTGTGAAAAGTTCGTTCAATTTCAGGATCAAGAGGAAGGAGGTTGTTGCGCTTCTACTCATCTGCATCCAACAGAAGAGCCTGCGTTAACACAAACAAGGCAAATTGAAAACTAAAATTTGAACAAATAACTAATTAAAGCTTAACTCAGACAAGTAGCTAATTTCTAAGTCCCCGACAATGGCGCCAAAAACTTGTTGCGACCAAACATACTCACGCAAGTATGCGTGGTCGTCAAGTAATAGAGTAATGAGTAGAGTATCGTTCCCACGGAGATTTATGATTAACTTTTGACTGATTCAAACTCAAACAACTTATAGATTCAAGAGATTTCTCTTAAAATATGTAAGTGATTAATTTACTACCTAAGAAACTATCAAGCAATGAAATAACGAGAGGTCAACCACAAAACTTAATCAATTTCGGATAAAAATCAGTAGGAGAGGATATTCCAGGGTCATAGGCTAGCTAACAATCTTGTTGCGTTCTTGGCTTAAAATGACTAATTGATTTATCTGGATTGTTGATTGACATGGTTGATATTACTCACAAGAATATGTCGAGTTCTTACTCGCCTGTTCAAACTAACTTAGTGCATATATGTCTATGGAATTAGAACTAACAAGAACGCATTTATAATTCTTGTACATCAACCAAGCAAGGCAATTAGGTATATGTCTATCCTAACCGCAAATCCGTTCCCCGATGCCCGAGTTCAAGAACTTGCTCTACTCAATCCTATATGCAACCTAGAATTTCCACTTTCGAGTTCAACTCTAGATTCGTAGATAGTATTTAATTGGAGATCAAGCAATCAAATAATTAAGCGCAAGATTGAATAAATAAACCAATATGATTTTAAGAAATCAAAATCAATATTCAAATAACGACAGTCATGAAAGAACCACAATCCTAGAACGTGAAGTTTAGCTCCACATAGATATGATAGTCAAACAACAAATCATACAAAGAAACATAAAAATGACAAAGTTTGATAGAAGAAAGATGAAACTCGGCCTCCACAGCAGCTCTGTGCTCTCCCTTTGTCGAAAGCTCAAAATGTCCTCCCCCCGTCAAAATAGGTTTAGGACTCCTTTTATATGAGGTTGGGGGCGTATAGGGCCGAAATAACCTTGTCCCGAGCGAACTAGGAAAAGTCCCTCCTCCAGCGTCCAGGGCAGCGCCTCGCGCTAGCCCTGGTGCACAAACCAAAAGCTTTTTGCAATTACAATCTCTGCTTTCAATTTACTTTCCTCTAAAGTGGCTTTTGCCTAACCTTTCTTTTCCAATGTCTTATTTAGTTTGCTGCTTCAATTTAATTGGAAGATCTCAACTAAACTCTAATGCCACATAATCAAGTCTGCGTTACATCATCCAAGATCCCATCAAATATTTTCATTCTTTATTGCACTTGGTTCCCTCCACATTGAATGATTTTGGTCTTAAACATAAAGACTTTATTTAATATTAATTCATCATATGCTCCAAATTCATCATTTTGTTCAAAATACATCTCCAATGTACCTACATTATCCATTAAAACCCAAATAAGTATAAAACTCTATAATCAAACTAAGTTGGGCGTATTCATTATCAAATATAACCAAGAAGCGGTAAAAATACGAGTAAATTAATATTGAAACATCTGAAAATATGTCCAACATCAACCGGCCCAAGAACGTGATAGAAAAATTGATGCAAAGTTGGCGCAATTCATATCCTCGAAGTGGAAGAAAAAGTGGTGAAAGTGATGGAGTCGTGCCGCGACATTAAATCAAGCGCTTGTTGGGAGGCAACCCAATTCTATTTTTTCTTATTAGTTTTGTTTTTTTTTCCATTGCGTTATTTTTTTTCTATTTGTATTGTGATTTTTGTGTTTTGTAGGAGTAGGAGCATGGAGTCAAAGCCATTAGGCATGTGCAAAGGCAATGGTTAGAACTAAGTGTGGGGTGACCGCACAAAGGACCATACTTGGGAGAAGTCTGAGTATCCCATGAGTTATTAATGCTTCAGCCTTTGGCCTACCAGGGAGTCTCTTTTACCCTCTTGTTATATATTACGTGCATTAAGGACATTGCACAATTTTAAGTGTCAGATGAGGAGATTGTCTGGGTGATTTTATGTGCTACCCTAGCTTAGTTGTAATATTCTTTCTTAATGTACTGATTTTTGAAGAAAAAAATTGAAAAAAAACGAAAAAGAAATTTTTTGTTTTTAGGAATTTGGACTTTTCCCGACGAAGGATTTTGTGAACAGTTTTCTTAAGGGATTAAGGTCCAATGAAAAAATATCTAAAAATATTTTTTTTTCCTTTTTAATTTTAGTTAGATAATAATTCCCCTTAGTTTTTATTTGAGCATCGGTTCTTTTCCAGGGGATGTAATTTGAACGGGGTAAGTTTTTATCTTTAGGATTAGATTTTTTTCAAGAGGAGAAAAAGAGAGAGAAGGTAGACCCTTATGTGACTTGTTAGATACTAGCATATTTAGGCCTGAGTTTTAGTAGTACTTTCCTCTAAGTGCTTGAGTAATGAATAAAACAGCAGATTTTTTGACACCTAGGCTCAGGGTGGTGACTCTGTATATAACTTATTCTTATTTTGTCGTTCGTTATGATCCTGTCTGTCTTAGAGTATAATTGATCAATCTTGATTGATATTTGTGCCATGTGGGGTGAGGATTCCTTACATATATTCCATGTTTGCATCTAAGTCTAGAACTTGCCCTACATCTTATTAAAGCGAAATAAAAGTATTGCTTTGTTTAAAAGATGATAATAGGCTTTCTTTGATATGTCTTGTGAATTTTAGCCCTTGCAGATATTGTACCACTAGTTAGCCCTTTGAGATTGTAGCCTTTTGTTTGGAAGCCGTAGTTTTTCCTTGATTGTTTTGTTGAATCCCTAGTTTTGCACCCTGCTTCCTTGAGCATTGTTGCTTAGCTGATATTAATTGATTAATTTGAAGAAAGGAATGATTAAGTGAAAAATGGTGACCAATGATAGCTGAAAGTGATGAAAAGGCCATCTTGAAAGAATGTTACATGAAAAAAAAAATTGAGAAAAAAATGAAACAGTCTTGATATAAGGGAAATACTTGTGAAACAATTGACGAAGAGAGGGCTAAAAAATAAAATTAAGAGCTGAAAAAAATGGGTGATGAAGTCTAAAACTGCAAAGTGCTTAGGGAAGTATAAGTCACTATTATATAGTTCTCCTATCCGTCCTTTAGCCAACATTATAACCCGTTAAAGTGCTATTTGATTCTATTCGAGCACACTTAATTAGGGAGATGTACATAATGGGCAAGTCTATGGTTCTTTGTGCATACATGTGAATTCGTTTGTGAGTGCGAGAGTTGTTCTTTGATGCTAAGTCCTTAATTATATTCATTCTTTGATTTGAGTGTATGGACTATTTATTCTTATAAGGGCACTGATTTCATGATAGATAGGTGATGTTATTAGCTTTAGTTGACAGAGTAGGTAAGCAAGCTTAAAATTTGATAAGTTAGAGTCCGTCTCTGAGGTTAGGAGGTTAGAAGTTGTTGTTATTTGTGACTTGTATATCTTGCACGATGATCAGGAAGTGTATATTTGATGGTTTGAGTTGCTATAGGGCCTAATTGTTAGTATCAACCGAAGTGGTGGTGTTTCTAGGCTTGATTTATTGAGAGTGATTTTAATGCTTACTCGAGGACGAGCAAGAGTCTAAGTGTGAGGTGTTGATGTTCCGCCAAAAATGTATATATTTAACCATTATTGCATCATATTATAGCACATTAATCAACTTTTGAGTATTAAATATTATATTACTTTATGCTTAATATTATATTTTAACTAAAGTGCTGTGAAGATGAAGATATTCGGAACAAAATTGAATAAAACAAAGAAGAAAAAGAAAAAAATTAAAAGAATAAAAAAAAGGGGGACACCCTTTGGTGTTTGTCACCCCAAATGAAAGACCAAAAAAAAAAAGCAACGGAAATACATTCCAAGCAAAGAATTAAAGAAGGCAAAGAAAACGTACCTGGCAGCAAAGAAAGAATTGGAGGCAGAAAACACTGGTTTCTGTGCCAGGGCCAACGCTAGGCGGTGGTCTGGACGCTAGGGGCGGGGACTTTTTCTATTTCGTCCAAGACAAGATTATTTCGGTCCTACATGGTCCCAACTCTTATAAAAGGAGTACTAAACCTAATTTGGAGGGGATCTAACATATTTTTAAGGGAGAACACGTCACTTTGGAGGAGGAGAACATAAACCGCGCTTGGAGCAAGGGTTCTTAGTTTTTCTTCTCTTCCTTTAATTTCATAGTTTATTAGTTCTAGAGTTTTTGGTGCTACATGAACGTTGTAGTTTGAAGCTTGAATTGTTCTTATTATTTTATCATATTGATTTATTTATTTAATCTTGCTCTTAATTATTTGATTGCTTGATCACCAATTAAATACCATCTACAAATCTAGGATTGAACTCGGGAGAGGGATTCTGGATTCATATAAGATTGAGTAGAGCGAGATTTTGAACCTGATTATCGGGAAAGGATTTGCGGTTAGCATAGGGATATACCTAATTGCCTTGCTTGGTTATTATACGGGAATTATTAATGCGTTCTTGTTAATTCTAATTCCATAGGAATATAGGTGTTAGGTTAACTTGAATTAGCGAGTAGTACTTCAGGAGAAGGCTATGAGTAATATTAACCTTGTCAACCAATAAACCAGATAAATTAATTAGACAATTTAAGTGAAAGACTCAACGGGATTGTTAGCTAACTCATAGCTCTAGAATATCAGCTCTCATTGAATTTGTGTCTAATTTCGCCAACTAATTTCCTTTAATCTCTTAGTTTTCCACTCTAGATTAGTTTTAGTTTAACATTCATACCTTAGAAAATAGCTTGAATAGATTAATTATTTGGGTTTAATTTAGTTGATAGTTAATCACAAGTCCCTGTGGGTACGATCTGGACTTACAATCCTATATTACTTGTTGGCCACGTATACTTGCGTGTGCGTTTGGGAGCAACAAAATCCTAAGGTTGAACTCTCTCTACTAGGACCCCAATATCAGAATAAACTAAAGAAAAAATAGACTATGCACGACTCTCAACACTATGTGAAAATGTAGCTCGAATATGTTTCCCAAGTTGACACGACTCATAATCTAACATAGACAAACTAGGCACCATCTTCTGAAGCTTAGATAAACTCGGATGTCCTAAACGTCTGTGAATTAGGTTTGGAGGATCTATAACCGGACATGTTGTTGAGGGATTGAGTGAGTTAAGGTAGTAAAGTTCTTGTGATTCACGCCATGTGCTAGTATAATAAAAAAATCATTAATAAAATATATACCACAATGGAGGGCACAAGTCAAACGACTAATAGATGCGAGATTGAAAGGACAACCAGGGACATAAAAACCAGAATTTAAAGTAACAGAGGACAGGGATTAGCTTGTCCAACTCCTTTTGTTTTTATTTGGACTCTATTGGCTAGAGTAACATTGGGAAGAGATGTGAATAAGTAATATTTAACAAAAGTGACCTATTATCAGAAATAGAGGTGCCTGAGTACATGACACATGGTCCAAGAGTAGTAGACTGGGAAACACAAGCACTAGAATTACCAACAACAGAAGTACCAGTTTGAGCGACAAAGGCTACTTGTGGAGGTGTCTGCTTAGTTGCCCGATACTGAAGAAACTCATTATACTCCCCTTCAGATAAAGAAAACCCCAGTCTACATGCAAGACTCAGTCTGAGCAACATTAGCATTTCTAGGTGGTCGGTCATGCAAAGAGTAACACACCTCACGAGTATGCCCAAGTTTGTTACAATAAGACACTTTGGTCGAGTTCTTCCAAGACAAACTCATCCCTATCTATTCTTCATAGTCTGAGATGCTCGATTTTCCACTGTCTTGGATGCAAGAACAGAGGAGTCGGCTTTCTGTGAAGAGATCAATGTATGACTGGGTGCTATAGCAAGCCGAAATAACCGAGAGAATAATTCATCAACTGTGGGGACAGTCAGACTAGCCAAAATCTAGTCGCGTACTAAATCAAGGTCATTAGGAAGTCCAGCGAGGGTAAGAACTAGAAACATCTTCGGTCGTTGCTCTTGTTTCTTTTCAACACTAGAGAGAGGGTAAGAACTAGAAACATCTTCGATCGTTGCTCCTGTTTCTTTTCAACACTAGCAAAAACTGGTATCAACTCCTCAAATTCCTCCATGACTGCATGTACTTGCCCCAATTAAATAGACATATCTAATTCATGTTACTTTAGATTTGTCATCTGCAATATCACATCATAGAAACGAGATATGTCATTAGTGCATAAAGTGCGAGCCTTTTCCCAAACTAAATAACATGTCCAGAATGGACGAAACAAGCATCAACTTCGAATCAATAGATCGCCACAGGATACTATATAACTGAGCATCGATCTTCTCCCAAAGTACTTTAGTTTTTAATCTCCTTCACTAGTATTTTTGGTTAAATGATCTTGAACACCTTGACTGTTACACCACAATTCGACAGACGAAGCCCGAGCTAAGTAGTTTAAACTTCCCATTAAAGGTTCCGAGGTAATCATAACACTAGAACTTCCAGAACCCGTGTTTTTAGACCCAAAAAATATGAAATCTCAAAGACATCATTGGACTGAAGAGAGGTCTAGCAAATTATTACCAAATAATAGAAAGAATCAACTGTAACCCACTGAAACAGACGAAGAAAACATTGTAGTCGTCGAATTTACTATAGCTGCCGGAAAAATCAGTATAGTCGCCAGAAAAAACTTAAAGTGATTGGAATAAAACGAAAACAATACGAGTGAGGTAGGAATTAGTAGACGAACCAACTGCTCTGAAGAACCTTTTTCAAAAAATGGCCGGAAGTAGTCGTACTCGCCGGCGCATGAGCTCATGCGTTCGCTGGAATCCTAGCTTCGGACAGCGCAAGAGGCTGCGGCTGCCGGAGAGGTTCACTGGGGTTTGGTTGCCGGACGACAGATCTTGTGTTAGTGCTGGATTTTGCACAACACTGACGGAGAGAGTGATGATGCAAAACAACTGTGAAAAGTCGCCGAAAATTGAGGCATGGTGAGTTTTGGGTTTGTATTCTAGTTCCCGAATGTGTCTCACCACCACTACACTGATACCAGGTGAGAAAGCACAGGAAAAATATATTATAGATATTCTTTAAGTGTTTTACAATAATCCTATTTATATACAATATTTACATATACCTAATGCCTTCTATACCAATATGGGACACTATACATGAACTACTTCTAACAAATATATTGCTAGCCTTTAATGATTCGTATCTTACTGGATTATATTTATTGTGTGTCTGCACTCTCGGTCCCCATGTCCCTTTTGAATAAGAATGTAAGCTCTTAAACTTTCCTGAGTTTTAGAGCTTTTAACCTTTGTCTTTGGATTGTCTTAGGATAAAAGATTATGTAATTGCTGTAGACACCTAGTTATTTATACCTTTCCTGACTCTCTGGATGGTGGAAGCAAGCAAATCGTACCCCATAATAATTTCAACTTAATTTGCTACTTGCTTCTCTACAATGCAGCTCAATATTATTTTAACTTTTATATATATATATATATATATGTGTGTGTGTGTGTGTGTTTTCTGTCTGCAGATTCCTACAGCAAAAACTGCTCAAATAATTTTATGGCAATCACAAAGGTTACATGATTGGTACCTTAGAGTGGACCTTAATGTCAATCATATGGAAATTCCTTTCTCTGTTATGGAGATTCCTTCCTCTGTTCTGGCGATCCCCTTGTAGTACTATATAATATTTTTCTTTTATACAACTCTTAGCACATCAAAGCTAAAACAGTTGCTAGCCTTTTCTTGTCTGAGTAAGAAAACTATGGTATACAATATTGTATTTCTCCAGAGCGCTTTGCAGTTGAAAACTTAAAATAATTAAATTAGCCTTTAGTGACTCCTATTTTATTGGACTAAATTCATAAAAGATCCTAGTATAGCCGGCAACGGATTTCAAGCATTAAAATTTTACTTGATTTATCTTAGATTAGGATTATACACGTTCGTCTTTTTAATACTCATACTAAGTAAAGCAGTCACAAATTAAATTAAAGTGAGAATATATATTATTTTAACTATAATGAAATGATAAATTTTATATGCAAGAAAAATATGTCTTGCATTCATTTGTTTAGTGCAAAAACTAAGTGCGAATATACCTTTTCAGTTATTATTACAAAGTTAGTAGAATGCATAACTACAAAACGATATCAATTAAAAGATACATTTGAAAGGGGAAGAGTTGGATAAGTATTAATTACTCTTCGAGTTTAACTTGTTTTTGAGACTTAAAGCAAATACTTGGAGTTTTAGGTCCGACATCACCTATATGGGGTTAGTTCAAAACCTATCAGTTTACATCATTCAAATATGAATTTCTCCAAATTATAATCTTGTTTAACAAAGATCCAGGTAAATACAAATTCAGTACTAACACAAACTCCAGTAGGCACTACAACTTATTCATAACACAACCGGAATACTTGATTTCTCCACACAAGAAAAGTAAGACAATATGCACAAAACATAACTATGAAAACTCAAATACATAAGTTCTCAAGTCTTTTTTGGTATTACTTTCAAAGAGTGGCGTTTTCTCGCTGTAACCCCCAAACTTTCATCCATATTGATAGATTTAGGAGAGACACCATCAGGAAGTTCCCACTCGAATTCGTGTAGCAAAGATCCCAAAGCAAAATGCATCATTTTATGACCTAAAGGCAAACCAACGCACATTCTTCGCCCAGCACCAAATGGCATTAGCTCATAATTCTGCCCCTTCACGTCTATTTTCGAGCCAAGAAACCTCTCGGGCTTAAAACTCATAGGGTCGTCCCAACATTCAGGATCTCTTCCAATCGCCCAGACGTTTACTAAAACTTGAGTACCTTTTGGTATGTCATATCCCATGAATTTAGTATCTTGAATTGTACTTCGTGGAATCAAGAAAGGGAGAGGAGGATGTAAACGAAGTGATTCCTTTAGTACAGCTTGCATATAAGGAAGATTGTCAATGTCACTTTCTTCAAACTTCTTATTTGGTCCTACTACTTTTAATAACTCTTCTTTCACTTTGGTCATTGCTTCAGGGTGACGGAGGAGCTCCGTTAACGCCCATTCTACGCTGCTGCTAGTCGTCTCTGAACCAGCTAAAAACATTTCCTGATGTTTCATATATGTAGAACAGACTTAATTTCATAATATAAAGTAACATGTAGGACACTAAACTGCAGTATAGATACTAGGCAGTGCAGAAGTTCAGTTTACTGAACTATTTTACGACTTACTCAAGTTACCATTAAGTACACATATTATAGGACAGTCCGGTGTATAAGCATCCCGTATTCACGCAGGATCAGGGGAAGGGCCGCATCTGTCGGAGTGTAATGTAGATAGCCTACCTTAATGCAAGCATCACTCGTTGCTTCTACGGCTCGAAACCGTGACTTATAGGCGGACTTTACCGTTGCTCCAACACTCTCCTTCCAAGCAGTAGCGAAGCCACATGCATTGAGAGTGTCAACCGACACCCCTTCGTTTGAAATTTAGACTGTGAAGCTAGGGTAAACATAAATTCTTTTTATGCATATATACTATATATTAATACGCATTGGCTTCTTCATGGGTTTACTTCTTTATATTTTGACCCCCTTAATAAAAATATTGACCTCGCCGCTGCTTCCAAGTGCACATATTTTAGTTAAGGAGACATAAAGCAGAAAAAACTAGTCTTTTAAATCAAACTAGCCCTCATAATTAAGAGTGGGACAGTAGTAGAAGATCAGGAATGAAGTAACATTGAGGATCATATAGCCTAAGATTGAAAAAAATATAGTAAAGTTTTATGCAACAAATACCACTGATTGAAATGAAAATTAATGAAAATATAGTAAAGTTTTATGCTACAAATACCAACGATTGAAATGAAAATTAATGTTGTAAACAGAAGTCTAAAAGACTTCAAAAGACTTACCACTACTAATATTTTGATCTCATGTTCAGATAATTTAGCTGGTTCATCTTTTCCAGTGCCTTCAAATTCAAGCAAAACATCCAAGAAATCTTTACTCCTTTTCTCCCCGCCCTTAATCCGCTCTTCCTCTCGTTCCTTAAGAAATGCAGATCCAAATTCCATGGCCTTTCCCATATCTCGCGTCATCTTCTTTCTCAAACTTTGTAAATCAAATCTTTTAAGACTTGGAAATATGTCAGAAACATTAGGAATACCTGACCATTCCATAATTCCTTTCATGGCATTGAAGAAATCCGAGGCCTCCTCTGAGTCTGGATCCGCCAAGTCTTTTGACAAAATCAAATTCCCTAACATATTAAACGATGCAAGAAATACAAAACGTGTTACCTCAACCCCACTTCCTTTTTTCACAACATTCGCTTCTTTCTCAATCCATTTAACCATATCATTTACACATTTGCGTCTAATGGACACTGTTTCATTTATCTTTTTGTTTACAAACATTTCAACAGTACATATCCGCCTCTGAAAGCGCCAAAACGAACCATATTGGCCTAAAGCCATAGACCCTTGATAATAATTATGTGCCTGATTCACATCAACAGGACATCTATCTGCAAAGGAAATATCATGATTTTTGAATAAGTCTGCAGCAGCTTGAGCTGTTTGAACTACCATAGAATTAATAGAAGGACCAATTTTTAACCACAAAACAGGACCATATTTCTGTTGTAGAACTGCAACTTTTTTGTATGGCAAAGATCCTAGTTCAAACATATTACCAAAAATTGGTAATCCTGGTGGTCCTGGAGGTAACCTATAGGAAGAAATAGCCTTTTTCTTGGGAAATATTAGTAGAAGAACTGGTAAGAAAATGATAGTAGAAAAAAATAGATAGCTCCATTCCCATTCCATCTCTCTCCTAGTTTGCTATGAATTGTGTAATGGTAGCTTTTATTATATTTCTTGCTATCACCTCAGGACCCCATTTCGCATTCTTTAATCGGTGCACACATAAACTATTTTTTATAGTAATTATTGTTTGGAACTTCGCATTTTAATAGTCTTAATCCTGTGAAGGCTGACGCATCAAATAACCAAGACATGGGGTAATTAGGACAAAAATAGCTTTAACTGTACAGCGATTCAAATGATAGAGGCATATGCCGATGGCTATGTCAATTAGATATGACCTTTGATTAAAGTTCAGTTCTTGTCGCTCAGCTCCTGTTTGGTCATAAAATTTGATTGTTTTAAAAAAGAAATTGAGAAAAAATGTTCATCGAATATGATCAGTTTATAAAAAATTTCAAAAAAAATTTCAAGTTTATAAAAATTGGTTTAGGGCAATTTTTGGATGAAATTTATTTTTTTCACTCACAAAACTTCAATACTTTTTCAAATAAAATACATGTTCAAACACAATTAACTTCTAAAATTTATTTTTCAATACGATTGTCAAAATTTCTTTTTAAATTTCAATTAAATTTATGTGCAAACGCTAACTTAGTATAATAGGTTAGTTTAGCATTTCAAATCTATGCCTCAATAATGTAAAATCAATGTTAAACTATGTCCCTCGAAACTTAGTTATGCTTTACACGATGCAGTTGACATGTCCCCTTCCTACTGATGTCTCAAATGTTGACAAACCACTTTTTCTTTTTCCTGAAAAAATAAGAGCAAATTGATAGGTTTTTGTTATATGATACATATAAGATAAAATTATTGCGATTAAAAGTCATAAAACAAGTTGATG
The DNA here is from genome assembly GCA_002018475.1 of Nicotiana obtusifolia. Taxonomy (NCBI): domain Eukaryota; kingdom Viridiplantae; phylum Streptophyta; class Magnoliopsida; order Solanales; family Solanaceae; genus Nicotiana; species Nicotiana obtusifolia. The sequence goes on from MCJB01006668.1 coordinate 13,491, forward strand.
ACTTTCAAGAAAATGAAAACGTAAGTTGGTCGGCGACGTCAATCAATACCTCCGCATGTGAATAAACTTACTTAAAATATTTAGTTACGTACAAGATATGAATTCTTTTAATTATAGATTAGATTCGTGTGTTCTTGCTAAATCTCAATAATTTCTATTTAAATTATGCAGTTGGCTTTAAATAAATGTTGGCATATTAACTCACATTGCACATGGATTCCTCTTGATATGTATAAAAGCTGACCACTTCATTACATCATTGATGGCGTACTTAACTTTTTCTAAAAATGCCAAACTTTTTTCTAAAAATGCCAAACTTTTTTCTAAAAATGCCAAAAGAATAGAACTTAAAAGTCAGCAAGTGGAGGCGGCTTAACCCCATACTACTAAAGCGGCCGTTTTAGGCCTCATAGTATTAGAAACCCAAGACCTTCTTTTCTTATATTTATTATGTGGTCCTTTTTTTCCGTAGTTAGTCAGAAAAAATTCTAATAAAAGTGAAAGGTAATTATATTTGTAATTCTTTTTAGTTGTTCTCCCTCCAATTTGAACCAATTTTATTAAGAGCTCTAGTTTTATAAGTTATTTTCTTTTAAAATTTCAGTAGGTACACTTCAAACTAATTAGATCGATAAAAATTACCATTAATTTGTTTATTATTTTTGTAAATATAAATTCCTACATGATTGTCACTTTAGGAGGCAATGATATATAGTAAGTTGTTGAGGATCATGTGAAAAAAAGAATCAACATTAAATTTAATAAAATTTTATCAAAGTTAGTAATGTTTCAACAAAGATTAAATTGGTCAAGTACATCGTCAAAGATTAAGTTGTATCTCAAAAAGTAAAGAGAACAAACTTTAAACAAAAATATGTAAAATTAGTAAACAAGTTTAAGACCTCTTATTATGATTAATCCTTAGGCCTGCAATACCATTGAACCGCCTTGTGACAGCAAATTCATATCATCACTGAATTCGTAGTATCAAATGGTATGATTTGAATTCTTTAAAATTATCGTAGAATTATTATCGAATCCTCTAAGATAATGTATTTTTTTTAAAATTCGATACGAATATAAATAATATTTTTAATGAATCCGAACAATATAAGATATCACAAATCATATAATACTTGGTGCAGCGTACAAGTCACGAAACTGTTGCTACGTGTATTTAGTTGTATAAATTTTTAAATGTTTTGCAAATAGTAAATTATCTGATAGATGTGTTGATTATTTTAATTAAATTTTATTATATTGATAGAAAACTAGACATACATTCTATCTTAAATATTTTATTCTATCATCAATACATAACGTCAGAGTTTTTCACTAGACGTAAAAAGAATATAAATATAAATTAAAAGTTTGTACTATAAAAATATAAAGAAATGTACAATTTGATGCACAAAGTATCCCACATAAAAATCAACATACCTCATAATATGTGATGTAAACAGTTTACCTTCACATAACCATTAATAGATGTGTGGGATATAATCAATGTTATATATTTAGACACGTGGGATATGTTGCTTTAATATAGTGATTCTTCTATCAATAAATAATGAAAATAATATACCTATGCAACTTTTCTGCATATACTGGGGAAGTATACTTCCAATTGAAAAATACAATTCCAATAAATATCTAAGTTCTGAAGCAAAATTCTACAAAATCTTAACTGGCAATATGTATATATATATATATATAGAATTTCGTATACTCCACTGAGAAGAATATTTCCTCTTTTACGGCAGGATAAATGCTAAAATGCAAGGATTGAAGCTCTTGATTTGTTCGCCAATGGAGTTAGAGTGAAGGAGAAGAGAAGAGCATTTGGAAGTGATAACTGTTTCGTTCATTCCTTCAGTAGCTAACACTTGTACATATATACTAACCATACTAATTAATTTAACTAATTAACACAGCTCATTAACATATGTCATTAACTTCCTAATAGTCGTAACTAACTTTTCTAACTAACTAATACACGTGAGGAGCACATGCTTCACTTGAACATGCCCCCTCAAGATGGAGGGTGCAAGAAATTGAGCACACCAAGCTTGCCAAGTAGATGCATGTGTCGTGCAATTCCTAGCCCTTTTATTAGTAAGTCCGCTTGTTGATCCTTTGTATTCACATGAACTGCCTTGACTACTCCTTCGTTAATCTTGTCTCGAATGTAATGGCAATCAATTTCGATATGCTTTGTTATCTCATGTAGGATGCGATTCTCTTCAATCTGAATGGCTGATTTACTGCCACTGAAAGTTGTCACTGGTGAATTAACCTGAACTCCCAACTCCTTAAACGGTCCCAGCAACCAAGTTAGTTTTGCTACTGCTGCAGCCATACTCCTATACTCAGTCTCAACTGAACTTTTTGGACACAGCTTGTAGCTTCTTTGATTTCCATGACACTAAGCTATCTCCTAACTTCACAACATACCCATTAATTGATCTCCTAATGTTAGGACGTGCAGGCCAATCTGAATCACAACAATATGTAAGCTTCTCTTTATTTTCAGAACTCATTAAAATTTCTTGCCATGGTGCACTCTTCAAGAATCTTACAACTCTCACCGTAGACTCCCAATGAGACTTCTTAGGCCTTTGCATAAGCTGACTTAATGTCTGCACTGCATAATTGATATCAGGTCTAGTAATAGCGACATATAGGAGCTTGCCAACCAATCTCTGATAAGTGTTGATGTCTTCTAGTAATTCATCACCTTTAATGCCATTTCCTTGATCATATTCAGCAGTAGTTAGTCTGACATTTGCTTCTAAGGGTGTAGCGGCAGGTTTAGCTCCACTCAATCCTAATTCTGAGATTAACGCCAGTATGTACTTTCTTTGATTTAGTAAAACCCCAGCCTTAGATCTCAGCACTTCAATGTCTAGGAAATATTTAAGTTCTCCTAAATCATTGACTTTAAACTGTTGGTGCAGGATAGTCTTTGCATGTTCAACTAACTCTTCACTATTTCCTGTGATCAAAAGATCATCTACATACACTAGTAGAATCACTAGATTATCCTGCTTCCTTAATGAAAAGAATGAATAGTCATGATGGCTCTGCCTCTCTTTGACTGTATCCTTTTGTAACTAACCTGGCCTTGAATCTCTCAATTTCTCCATTGGACTTGTACTTGATTTTACACACCCACTTTGAGCCCATTGTGTTCTTTCCTTTTGGTAAGACAACTGTGCTCCATGTTTTATTATCTTCCAAAGCTTTGACCTCTAATTTCATTGCCTTCACCCACCTGCTATCCTGTACTGCTTCCTTGAAAGTTTGTGGCTCTACCAGTTGAGAGAATTTTGTCAAGTAACACTAATAGCTAGGAGTGGTCTTGTCATAAGCCAAATAATTTGAGAGTGGATAGCTACAGGTATTGGACTTCTTACTGGTGACATAATCTTTCATCCAAATGAGCTCCTTGAACTGTCTAATGGACTTTCTATCACATTGTGGTTCTTCATTTGTATTGTCATTTTGTTCCATAATGTCATGTGCATTTGTAGTTTGCTGTGGGACTTCCTTGATCTTCTCCACTTCCTTGGGCTGCAGTTGGAGCTTCAACTTGTATTTCTTCATTCATTTCTGCATCTTCCAATTCATGAATCTACAGATCAGTTTGAACAACTTCTTCATGATGAGCTAAATCTTCCCTCTCAGCTGAAGCTTCTTCACAGTTTGGATTCTCAGTAGTGTTTCTGATCTTCATAGTGTCAAGTGAAAGGGAGAATACATCTGTGAGTTTAGCTCCTGATGATTATCCTCGTTCTGTGACCAAGAAACATTATTTCCATGTGCAAAAGGAAACACTAACTCTCTGAATATCATATCTTTGCATGTGAAGAATTGCTTAGTCTTTAGGTCTAGGAGTATGTACCCCTTTTGTGTCTTAGAATACCCCATGAAAACAGATATCCTTGCCCTTTCTGCAAACTTGTCTCCCTTAGGCAAGACTGTTGCAAAGCATAAACATCCTAACGCTCTTAAATGCATCAGTGATGCCTTCTTTTGATACAGCAGCTCAAAAGGTGTTTTACCCCCTAGAACACTATAAGGTATTTTATTGATCAAGTATACTGCACCTTTCACACACATGCCCCCAATACTTGATAAGTATAGATCCTTGAAACTTCAATGCTCTAGCAGTGTCCAAAATATGCCTATATTTTCTTTCAACTATGCTATTTGTTGAGGAGTATATACACAGCTGCTTTGATGAACTATTCCAAGACTATTCAGCAGTTCTGCACATTGAGTATTAAGGAACTCAGTTCCGTTATCTTATCTAATTATCTTAACTTAACCTCCAAATTGGTTCTGAATTATATTTAAGAATTATCTCATCACAACTATAACTTCAGATTTTAGTTACAGGAAATATATCCATGTGTACCTAGAATGATCATCCACAATTGTTAGAAAATAATATTTCTATCAAAAGTAGGAATTTTATATAGTCCCCATAAATCCATGTGTACAAGGTGAAACAAAGCATCGGCTTTAGAGTCACTAAGAGGAAACTTTAACCTTGTCTGCTTTGCCAATGGACATACAAACAATTATTTTGTGCTAAGCTACTAGTGTTAATATGCAGTCCTCTCATATTCTTCATGACAGATAGTGAAAGGCGTTTTAGCCTTTTATGCAACAGACTACTATTTCCTTCAACCATTCTGCTTACTGCATTTATTGCCTTTATTCTGCTAGACAATCTATCACCTTTGAGCATATATAATCCTTCATTTTCTTTATCAATCCCCTTCACCTTTTCATTCCATAGATCCTGAAACACACAGAAGTCAGGAAAGAAGTTGACATTGCAAGATAGTTCATTGGTTAGCTTCGAAACTGATAACAGGTTGAACCTAAAGTTAGATACATAAAGCACATTTTTGATCATTTCATTACCAAATAGTCCTGCATTACCAATGTGTATGATATCAGCCTTCTCTCCTGTAGGTAAATTCACCTTATCTATGATGAACCTATTTGTGCCTTTATATTTTCAAGCAACTCTAGATTAGAAGCAATGTAATGGGTTGCCCCGAGTCAACAATCCAATTTCTGATCAAACTTAGACATTAGACGAATAACTTTACCTGTTACATTTGCTTGATGCTCTTCAAAATCGTTGCTGAGTAAACTGAGTATCTAACTATATTTCTCATCAATGAAGTAGTGTCCTTTGTCATTAGGCCTCACATGTTGTCCATCCTCAGATACTTGAGAAGTAGAGCCTACATCTGCATGATTCACAACAGCAAGTGCTTCTCTTTTCCAGCCATCTGGTTTTCCTCGACCGTAACTCTGAGTTCCAGCATTAGTTTTCTTCATTTGGTCAAAATCAGATGGATAGCCAATGAGCTTGTAGCAGTTTTCCTTAGTGTGATTTCTCATGTGGCATTGCTCGCATTGTGGAAACTACTTCCTTCCTCGAAAGCCTCTACCTCTTCCTGCTTGCATAGCTGGAGCATCTGCCTTATCAGTCACAATGTTAGCACCAAATTTCTGTTAACTCTCATCTTGCACAATCATGGCATATGCTTGGTTGAGGTTTGGTGCAGTGGTCTTCATCAAGATTTGACTGCGTGCTTGATCATATGAATCATTCAACCCACTTAAAAACTGCATAACTCGCTATTGGTGCATCATTTCAACATTCTCTTTTGATTTTGTATATCCACCATTAGAGAATGGAACTAATACATCATACTCATGCCAGAGCTCCTTGAATTTCGTGAAGTAAAAAGAGACTAAACAAGTTCCTTGGGATACCTGTTGCAATTTCACGATGCAACTGAAAAAATCCTCACCCGATTGACCTTGTCGATCTCTCTTGCAGATCTTCCCAAACGAGATGAGCATCTGATTCATACACAATACCGCCTAGAAGCTTCGCATACACATGGTTCATGATCCATGACAAAACTACAACACAGCAAGTCCACCATTGTTCCTGCAAATCAGTTATTTTGTACAGATCCTTCTTGCATGTGCCATGCTATCGCACCCCATTTTCTCGCGAAGCGGTTTCGACGTGTGACAACTCTTTTAAATTGTATTAAAATAGAAGAGTCGCCACCTAACGGTCTAAGGGTGCGTTAGGGCACCTATTTGCAAATAACTCTATTTTGACTAGTCAACTCTACCAAAGATCGGGTAAGGGCTCAAATTACCTCAAAGAGAAGGTGTTAGGCATTCTTCGAGGTCCACAACTATGGTTCCCGGCCGAAGTTTAAACTATGTGGATTAGAGAATTAAGCTAGGTGATCAAATAAGCAAAGAAAGATGTAGAAGTTGAAAACTCTATTATAACATAAGAATTAACTATATGGCTAATTGATACAAGTCTTACAAAATCACAAGGAGTACAAATGATTAAATGAGGACAACAAGCATATAAAGAAAGGGGTCCTAAGTTTTTCAGCCTAAAAGATCACCCTATGCAACATAAATAATACTTCGCAACTCCCTTGAAGTAGGGGTTGCTCATATTATTCAGCGGGTACGAACTATCATCTCCTGCTACCCAATTACTATGTTAAAGTTATTACTTAAAGGCGCTCTAATTCAATTCTAAATTGTACCCTATGCGTGCACTACCCGTCCCGTGCCTATGGTCTAGGAGGCTTTGGACCTATTATTAGGTGATTCTAGACTTTACTTAGGTTGAGCAAAATGATAAAACTAGGCGACATTCAAAACAGATCGGACTGCACATAATGGCAATGAAAGGCTCAAGTTGACCTCCGCACATAAGCACAAAAGCACGCGATCAGATTTTTCTGGTCATGCAGTAGACAGAATTAAGACGTATTAGAATCATTACGTCCTATAGGCATGATTTCTATATGATTCCAGTATTATACAGGTAGTGCTGCAGTTTCTGGACTAACGTATAGGTGGATTAAAGCATTACAAGTCCTATAGGGGTGATTTCTATTTTGTTTGTGTAATAAGGTAGTGAAAACAATCCCAGAACTCTTAATTACCAGTGCTAATTTTATAGATATGCATCTTAGGCAGGTGAAAGTATCCTATGGACATAATTTCTAATAGTTGCATGATAAGGCAGTGAAGCAGCTTGAAAACACAGGATTAGCAGCGTCGATAAACATCCTATAGGCAGGAGTTCTAACAATTGACAATTAGACTTGATTTTGTAACAGTTTATCCCTATAGGCATGTCATCGAAGCAAGGCAGTACAAAAGTAACATAAAGTAGTTGATCAATTATTAAACCTTATAGTCATGATATCTAGATTGGCAAAGGCATTGTATTATTGTATCCTATAGGCATACTATCTAAAAGCGTTGAGTAGTAGACATGGAAACAAGTGTAGCAATTACTTGAGCCAGCATATTTTGACAAGTTAAGTGAAGTGTGTGCATGATTTCTATAGGCATGATCCCCATCAGTGTGCGACACACACTAAACGAAACAACAAATAATGCATGCTGGACGTAATAGCAAATAGAACACATGGATCCTATAAGCATGTTTTCTACCTTTTCATGCAAGTATTAGAATACTCTATCCCCCTTTTTATTAATCTCCCCAGAGTTAGTACATACTATATTGAATGATTACAGGCCCAAATACGAATATAGAATAACCTAGTAATACATCTGGGCCTTCAAACAGGCTTAGGACTTCATATGGACTAAGGCCCAAACTCGAGATGCGGACAGTGCATTTTAGACTTTCAGTACCACAACATGTTCAACATACCAAGCCCAAACGAATAACTTACTTGCCCAAATGGATGTCAAATTCAACCATACAGGTGACAAAGTTCTTATTGGATCTAACTAAACAGCTTAAACATTTAATTCTTAAAACCACAGCTAACAGCATCTCTAGTCAAGACATATAAACGGGATAAGGCTAAATTGAAAGGTACACAAGACACATATGAGGCAAGTTTTATGCTTGTAATTCCAGAAAGAAAGTTTAAGAGTGCCAGGATTGACCACCATAGGATAGTAAGCCACTCCAAAGAGTTTTAGAATGAAACATGATTCAGAATCAGCCTACAGAACCTTAGATCACAGACAAGAAACAAGCAAAGTACAGCCTTCACGAGAAAATGTCTATCAAGAAAAACCTAATAAAAGGGACAGCATTACAGAAGAAGTCCATGATCAAGCAATTACTTAACTCTAGCATGCTGAAAATCATTCACAATATAAAAGGCATGTCAGTTTCCAGAAGCAAGTATTAAACCTGGTATTAGTTGGCCACATATAGGAGGAGAGGCTAACTATGAGATTTATCTTGTCTCAAATAACACTGAAGAACACATGATTGCACAAGTCAAAAACATATGCTAGAACTCAAATGGCATGGACACAGGCGTTAGCTAATTCGTACGACCTCAGGGACTTAGCAGGTTGGGCAGGAATGACTCGACAAGGTCTAAAACACATTAATTGACTTATCACAAAGATATAGAACAAGGCAGGGAGATGAATTCAGGATGAGTGGCAGGTATAAACATTCAAACACACAAAAAAACATACTAGGCTGAGCATGCTTAAGGTAGTAAGAATCATTCATGCTAGACACATACAATAGGCACACATTAGAGTAAGAAATTGGACAAGCTCGGATGTTAGCAAGGTTCTAAGTCAGAAAATAACATGAGTAACACAGTAGCGTACAGTTTCACAAGGTTTTAAGTGACATAGATGCACAAATCATGAATACAAGCAAGAGGTAATGAAATTGTGAGAATCAAAGTTACTTACCATATACAGATTGACGAACAAACAAATGAGAAGAACAGTTTCCAGCAGCAATATGATTAGCAGTAGCAAAGAACAGCAGAATTCCCAAATCTCAGTGCATTAGAGATCCCAAGGGTTTCAAATGAACCCCGGGCAGTGCTCGCACTGAGAAAGAACACAATCGAATTCGAATGGCCTTGGCTTTCAGCTGGCCAAGGTTTCAAGTTTTAGAGTATGATAAGTGAGAATGAGAGAATAATGTAGTGATTTTGTTCTAAGGGGAATGGGGGGGGGGGGGGGTTATATAGTAGTAAAATTCAAACGAACGAACAAGGAAACAGTCAATCAAACATATTAAAGGAAAGAATATCGTGCAAAAATCAATTTCGAATCTGATTAAGAGAAAACCCAGACAAACCATAGTTTGACAAAAATAAAGAAAAATATCGACCATAGATCTTGGTGAATCGGCCCCATATCACCCTGCTATGAGTGTATACAAACGAAATACCGTCTAGATCTTGAATATTGATGATGATTGCACATGATTTAGGGCCTGATACTGGCCAAAAATAGGCAAGTACTAGGTGATACCATAATCGTATAAGTGACAAGGTGACAGAACATATATGGAAAGAAAATCATAGAGGGATTCCACATTAAGGTCGGAATCGGCGAGGATTAGAGGATATGGAAGCTATGGTTTCTCAGAGAAGAAGGGAATAGAGAGGATTCAAGGGTGGCTGTTTAGGCGGAAATGTCTCCAGGGTTTGGGTTTGGGAGATAGAAGGAAAGGGGAAGGATTATTGTGGGGCGTTGATCATCTGAGATCAACGGCCATGATTCAAGGGAAAGTGGGGTAGGTCAGGAGATGGGTATAGGTTAATGGGCTGCTGATATTGGGTTAAAGGGTATTGGCCAAGGTTTGGAGTACTTGGACCAAAGAATTAACGGAAAATAATCTAATAAAATAGTTAAATAAAAATATAAAAATGCTATTTATAAAACTTAATATTTAAAACAATAATTGAAGATTATAAAAAATGTAAAAAATTATTTTGACCTTAAATAAAATGAAAAATACAATTAATTGTAAAATATAGACTATTATTGTAAAATTCACAAATAGTTCAAAAATTCAAATGTAATTATATAAAATAAAGTAGAATATTATAATGCGTATATGTAGGTGTAAACAATAAGTTCAAATGATTAATTCATCACAAAATAATTTGAAGGGGTAATTAATAAATATTTGAACAATTAAATACAAGAAAAATAATTTTAAAACCTTTAAAGTTATGAAAAATTATAGAAAGTACTTATATGACCATTGTAAATGCAAAATTATATTTTGAAAGTATACGGAATACATTATAAAATATGAGGGCAAAATTGGGTATCAACACCAGTAACGAACTCTAGTTTCCTTTTCCCCAAAAGTGCGATCCTCACCGACATATATTCCATAGCCCGTAATTTTCTGATCTAGTGAGTTTCACCGGCACTAATACTGAGCTTGGAGTGTCTGACGGACCTAGGTATAAAGTATGTGTGTGGTCAATGTCTCTTCCATTTTCAGAACAATCGAACAGCAATTGATGAAATTGAAAAAAAAAAATTCTGTGAATTTTAGCTCGATGAAGATGCGATGCGTAGAATCAATTATTCCTGCTCTGATACCATGCTAAAATGCTCTCGATTTGTTCGTCAATGGAGTCAGAGTGAAGAAAAGAGCAGAGCATTTGGAATGATACTTGTTTCATTCATTCCTTCAATAGCTAACACTTGTACATATATACTAACCACTAAGGGGTCGTTTGGTTGGGAAACAAGTTATCCCGTGATTAATTATCCGAGGATTAGTTATCCTGGGATTAATTATCCCCCCTCCCCTTCCCCCTCTCCTCCCTCCCCCTCCATAGGGATAAAAAAATATTATAATTTTGGGATTAGTTATACCTCAATTTTATCTCAACTAAAAATGAAATAGACTCATCTCAAATTTAATCTCAAGATTAATTATCCCTCACACCAAAAGATCCCTAACAATACTAATTAAGTTAACTAACTAACATAGCTCATTACTAGCTGTCATTAACTTCCTAACATATATAACTAACTTTACTAACTAACTAATAGACATGAGCAACACGTGTTTCACTTGAACAATAACCAATTAAAAATTTATTATTTATATCTATATATATACATATATTACAATTTTGGTCCAGAGACCCATGACATGACACTTCTTTTCTATCAAAATACCTATTTATCTATTTTTCCGCAGTTTAAGGCTTTAAGCCAACACAATCGATGGCTTTGTGCAAATATGTGTAATAGCTTGTTTGGCCAAGCTTCTCAATGAGCCAAAAGTGTTTTTTTACAAAACTTGAGGTGTTCGGTCAAGCTTTTTTAGGGAGAAAGAAGTGATTTTGGCTAGAAGCAGAAGCAGTTTTGGAGAAGCAGAAAAAAGTAACTTCTCCCCAGAAGCAGAAGCCAGAAGCAGTTTTGCATTTTTGTCATACCAAAAATATCCTTAGTAAAATATTATAAATATCAAAATAACCTTACTACTTTAAGCCTAATATTTAGGATATTAGACCTTCTCTTCAGCAAGCAAGTCACACTTCTCTCCAGCAATAGCTTTACAATATCTTTAGGATAACTTTCTATTATGTTTGTGATTTTTTTTGGTGAATACTTTTATATTTGTTAAATGATTCTTGATATATTTAAATCATCTTGAAAGAATAAATTACTTTTAAATTATTTTTTTCATATTTTACTTAAATAAAATGAAAAAAACTTAATTGTTGTCTTGATATAAATATTTATGATTATTTATCTACTTATATAATATTAATTGCTAAGAAAATCTATTCATGTCCTTATTTGTAATTTGACACTTAAAATCACTTTTTAAAAAGCTTGATCAAACACAAATTATAGCTAAGTGCTTTTCAAATTGATTAGCTAAACACAAACTACTTTTCTCCAAAGGTACTTCTCAAAAAAGTACTTCTGAAAAAAAAATAATTCTCAAAATAAGCTGATTTTTCCAGCTTGGCCAAACAGACTATAAATATTTTGGTGATTCCTACAAGTTGGAAGCCTTACTTCAGGAAAAGACGATCAAATGATTTTGTAGTCCTTTATAATGTTATATTTAGTATTTTGTTTCTATTAAAAAAGATTGTTTGTATATATAAGAGATCTGAAACGGAAGATATATATAAAAAAAATTATTATTTTCTTCTATTTAAACTATAAGGTCACGTGAGATCTCTTCTCAAAACCGGCCTACTACTCCATATCCAAATTACGGGTTAATAATGGACATATCTATATCTTAATTCTTTTTAAATCTTATTTCATTATTTTATATTATATTAGTGCACGCTGAAAAATTAGTAAAATCTCTTTTGTATGAAATAATAATCACATTTTTAACAGTATCAAAACAATTCCTCGCATCCAACAGAACACATAACAAACTAGCAAATCGCCAAAACAGATCAACCCAGTCTTCCACACTCCAATTAAAAGCACACTTATGAACATTTCAACAATACAATTAAGTATTTAAACTAACATTTTAAAGTTAACTAGCAATATAAATTCAAACTTTAATGAAGCTATCAATAGCTTAATCAAATGTAAGCTAATAGTGCAAGGAAAAAATTTTGGTCAAAAATGGTAATGTTGGAATATTATAAAATATTATATTATTTAACAATAATAAATTCAGCACTTGCCGCAAAGTACTCAACATTGGCGAGAACAAGTGTAATATTACAAATTACGAGAAAAGATAGTGTTACGAAACTAAGAATCTGTTCGGTTAAGCTTCTAAGAGGTCAAGAGAAGTACTTTTAAGTACCAGCACAAGTTATTTTAATGATTTTAAGAAAAAGTTACAAATTTTAATTTATTTTAAAAAGTAAAAGCAAAAAATTATTTTTTTCAAGATAAAAATATTCTTACTATAAAATTATATTTTTTCAATCATTCCTTATTAATTTAACCTTTACTTTTTTTCTTTCTACCATCTCTTTTTTCTTTTTTAATATTTACCGTATTTTTATTTTTCTTCTCTTATTCCTATTTGGAATAATCTCTCTACTATAAATAAATAGATATCTTCTTTTCTCTTCCGCTATTACTTCTTTTCTTCGTTTCCATTACTCTTTAAATAACAAGTCTAATCACCAAATCCAAGCACTTTCTTCATAATGTATGATTCTTTTTCTCTTATAGTATACCAATATTATATGATCTCCATTGTATAGTTTTATTTATATATTTTCCTGGTGTGCATGCATATAACATAGTTGACATAATGCAATACTACCGAATTTGTTTTTCTCCAGAATTGATAGTGTTTTTTATTGAAGGTAACTTGTAAGAACATGTGTTCTTACTAATATTATTGCTTTTATATAATTATATTTATACTGATTAAAATCTTAATATATATTACTTTATGTTATAAATTAATATAATTACATAAAAATAAAAATTAATTAAATTCTTTCATAATATATATTTAAGATTTCTCTTTTTTAAATAATGCTAATGTAAACTAATCTTTATTGGCCTTTATCTTAATTTCATACTCAATATTACTTTTTGGATAAGATTGGTCAAACACAATTCGCTTATCAAATATCACAACAAGTACTTCTTAAACGAATTGGTCAAACACAAATTGTTAATTTTTAAAAAGTACTTTTTTAACAAAATATTTTTAAACAAAATTACTTTCTAAAATAAGTAGTTTTTGACGATTTGGTCAAATGGATTCTAAATTGGAGGGAGGTGTCTAAAATTAAATATTTAAAAAGAAAACAAAAAAGGAAAGGAAAAAGCATATAAAGATGCGGCCTACAGTGAAATAGACAAAAACGAAAAGAGGAACCCGTTACCAGAGTTTAGCTCATTTCGCAATCCATTTGGGACGCGGACTTCATTGTTCACAGGTCAGCAGTATAACACTGCTCAGAATTATCGAGGAAAATGAAGAGGGAGAGAGGTGAATTGGTATACAAGATTTACAGAGCTCTAACTTATGGCCTGTCGCCGCTGATTCACCTTCACCTGCGGTGGCGCAAATTCCGAGGCCTCGAACATCCTCTCCGCTGGCGCGAACGTCTCGGATTCCCCTCTCTCCCTCGCCCCCCTGGCCCTCTCCTCTGGTTCCATGCTGTCTCCCTTGGTCATTATCCTTATCCCATTCATTTTTACTACACTGATTCTAACCCAATTTATATATAAGAAGAATTAGTGTGTGTATGTTAGATGCATATGCATACACATATACAGATTCATACATTTCGCGTGTATGTGTTTTTACATAGAGATTAACTTCTATGCATTGACTGTGTAAAAATATTTACAAAATCAGGTCATTTGGAAAGTAATCGCTTCAAGTAATTGTATTTAACTTCATTTAATAACATTGATTTATGACCTAGAATAAATTATCAGCAACCTGCTATAACATGTTTAATTACTCTAATGGTGTAAAAGATTCATTTCACTGTTAGTGTATATAACATAAATCGTTTTATATAGGCACTAATTTTTTCCGTCTATTGTGAAGTATGTTGGCCGATTTTTTTTTTCTCTTTTCATTTTTACAGCTACTCTGCTCAATTTTTTGGTTCATTTGTTATTGTTGTTGTTTCTTTTTCTTTTTCTTTTTTACTCCCTAATTTAAAATTGTTATTATTGTTTTTTGTAATGTGGAATTAGGTGAAGGAATGTGTGCAATTCCAGTGATTAAATGCTGCATAGAGAGGAGGCCTGATGTAACAGTCTTAATGACGACTACCACCACATCAGCATTGTGAGTCTCTAATTTGAATTCCAAGTTCAAATGTTTTTTTATTTTTTTTTATTTTGATCGTTGCAGTTTGTTGCTTTGTTATTTCCTATCAAATTTCTTGCAACATTTTGCACTAATAGAAAATTGGTTTTGTTAGTCTTTTCACCTGAGAATGATTTTCTATAATTTAGGGATGTAATGTTCATTTAGTTTTTGTTTTTCTAAATAAAATGGAGGTATATGAAAAGGATGGTCCTGTGATTTGGGGAGGTTAGAGAGGTTAAGTTCTTTGATTTATGCAAGTTGTGTACCTGCAGTAATAGCCCTGTACGGAATAATATGTGTCCTGAGAATCTCAGGAAAAAATATCGAGAAAAATAAACATTAAAAATCTCTTGATTGATGTCAAAAGTTTATGTTTTGTGCTGACCCAATATTAGAAAACTCTTATGGATAGAAAGACCAAGCAATGTGGGGGATGGACATCTTCTTTAGGGTCTTGTATTTGTTTCTTTTTAAGCATTTAAATATCGGGGTTAATTTTAATTGTGGTGCACATTATGCGAGATGATTGCTTTTGATTCAATACCGTTTTGGATGCTATCAGTCTGTATTCCAGAGGATAAAAAAGGCTCATGTTAATTCATGATGACTTATATATATTGTATTGAAAAGAAAATATATGAAAGCATGCACCTGAAACCAAAAATATTTGAAAATGTAGACGTACTTGATATAAAAGTTTGGACAAGAGTCAGGAGGTGAAGCTATTACGGGGAGTCAGGTGCTGCACAATAGAACAGCTAAGAGGTGTATCATAAGTCATAACCTGTTTTAACTTCTTTTTCATTCATTGCTGGAAGAGTTTGTAGATGTGAACTCATTCTGTATCTTCTTTCATCACTATAATTATTGCTGAACAGAAGATGTGATCTACAGAGACAATATAAGGAGTCTAGTGTTCAAAGGAGAAAAGGAATTTCTCGAGTTACGTTGTGTTTCAATATTTCCATGATAAATAAATTCAAGGTCTTTTTTACGTACTACTAGTGTGGGGGAATTTACTCACTTCCTATAGTTTTAACTTTTAATTTGTAAGAAACTGCATCATCAGAATGAGAGACATTCTTCCACCTCTTTTTTCTATGTCTAATCTACTTTTGCTTTCCTACTGTAAGGTAATAAAAAATTGCAGTGTCAGCACACACAATGTTTTCTACTTTGTTTTCTGCTGAAAAATACAATATTAAGTATCTGATTCTTTGCTTTCTTACAGTGAGGTGATAAAGCACCAGCTTCCAAATAATGTCATTTATCAGGTATTTCATTTAAATTATCATTTTTTGTGGACCCTAGGATCTTTTCCATTGCTGTGATTTTTTTCACCCTTCCCCTTTCTTCTGAGCCACACTGGAAGAATGACCCTGTTCGTTTGCAACATTCTTATGATGTTCTGGCATTTCTTTCTCTGTATACGTGTTTCTTCTGAATCTCACTCCTGAGATGCCTAGTTCCATGGACAAGACTGAAGCGCTTATAGTAGCAGACTATCAATTACATTTTATGTGTCTTTCTTACCAAGGCTAGAAGGTAGAAGGAGTGCCTCTGACATGTCTCTTTTTTGCTTATTCTTTTCTTTTTTTTCCCACAAATGTACCAGTTTTCTCCCATTGACACTCCAGCTGCCGTTGATGCTTTCCTTTGTTATTGGAACCCAAATGCAATCATTTTAATTGAAAGTGAGCTCTGGCCAAACCTCATTATAGGTGCCGCAAAGAAAAGGGTAACTATACATCTTATTCTATGAATGCTGCTGAACTTAGAGATCTGCTATTTTAGTTTCTAGTATCTTGGCTAGGGCTTGTGTTTTATCATCTTTGTATTTTTCTGTTATGAGGTAACTGATGTAATGGAAATTTATTTTATTTTTTCATGAGAGGACTATATCATTTAACCTATTTTATTGTCCAGACACCTAATTTAGTGGGTTAGGATCAATTATTTTGTTCTTTTTTTCATTTTTGTATTTTACATTCTACTCACTTGTATATTGGTATAATATGTCTTTCTCTACTTTTACACTCCCGTTCTGCTACTCAGATTGCACTTGCATTGCTTAATGCTCGAATGTCTGCAAAATCTTATGACAGTTGGTCTCAATCTTTTATTATTCCGCTGACATCATTGATGCTCTCTAAATTCTCGCTGATTCTTCCACTGGTACGTCTCGTGTTTTTTCGTTGATGTGTTTGTGATCATCTTTTAAAGGCATAATCTTACCTTTAAGCTTCTGCATTTATATTTCTACCCAGAGCACTACACAGGCAATTCGTTTTCAACTGCTGCAGTGTCCACCATTCATCATAAATTTTTGTGGCGACCTAAAGTATGGTATGGCCAAAACTAAAAATACCTGATCTTGTTATCTTGCATGTACATTGGAGCTACTAGTACTTCATAATAAACTATTTTTTTTATATCCTTTAGTTTACTGTGATTATTTGTTTCTTCTTAGTGGCTTAGGAATACATGTATGGCTTCTTTCTTTTTCAGGTTCAGGAATATTTGTCACATCTACCGCTGCTTACCAAAGAGCAGGCGTTGTACCCTACTTCTCACTTCCTTTTTTTCCTGATTTAGCTGTAGGAAACATTGAGACTGCTGACGGGGATCAGAGAGCTCTGGAAGAGTTGCAGGTACAGCTTATGAACAGAAAGGTTTGGATGGCATCTTCCATTCATAAGGGTGAAGAAAAAGGTAAATTTCTTGATGTATAATATTTTCCATGTATTAAAAACAAGATGAAGGAACAAAAAGAATCTTGAGGCAAAGGGAGTTGGATGAGAGACTCTTAAAGCCCCATTATCCTATGCTGTTATACCATTGTAGTAGTCTGAGATTGAGTTCATCTAGGCACATGAGTGAACAAAATGTGGTGTGGTTTTGTCTACCTTCAATTTTCTCTTAGGCGTTTTAGACAGGTTAAGTGGGGAAAGGTGGAGGTAGAGGAACTAGGCACGGGGGCTGGGCCCTCAAACTCATCACTCATGACTTCATGAGTCTAGGACCGAGTAAAGAGAAAACTCATGGAGCATTAGTGATTGCAAGAAAAATGATTACTGGTAGATGGTTTATTTTGATTGGGGGCCAGGAACTCAGATGTATGTATGGGTATCGATACCTACCCAGTTGATTGTTTCTGTGCCAAGTCTGTTGTCATGCATTTACGGCTGAAGTAAAAAATTCCTAGTGGTTCAGATTGACCTTGATTTCCCGCTTCAGCTAACAAAGTTTAAGGTGATCTGCTCTCTGTTTCTTCTTGAATCTAACTTAAGAATGTTGTTGTTCTGCTTCTAACTTATCTATACAAAAAGGAAGAGAATTCTGTTCTACTTCTCTATCACTTCTCTAAAAAGATACATGTGAGGATGTTCTCTTTTATGGTTATCAAGTGTGTCTTATTGAAAAGGGGAAGGGAAAGGGAAAGGGAAGGAAGTTTTTCCTAATATGAGAAGAGTAAATTTCTGCTCTTTGGATGGAGCAGAAAAGAAGTGAATTGAATCTACTTCATGGTTTAATGACCTTGAATATGACTGTAAGTTACTTTGTGCTGCTGACGAAATTATGACAAAATTGATATGCAGTCATGTTGGATGTACACAAATCACTAAAGCAAATACATCCGGATATCATTACCATCATTGTTCCTCGGCATCCTCATCATGGAGAACTAATTGCTTTGGTATGATTACCGTGCATTGGCCTATTATAAATGTTTTATTTGTATTGATGATCCATCTATTCCTCTTCAAATTGCTCTAGTATTTCTCTCTTGAACTTTAAACTTGACTGCATCATTAAGTTATTAACCATGACCATGCACCACTTTCTTGCCATTATAAATGTCCTCATGTTCACATGATTGGATGTTAAAAAGACCTTTATCAACCAGGGGCGAATTTAGGGCCGCGGAAGGGGGTTCACTCGAACCTCCTTCGCGGGGAAATTACACCGTATATATAATGCAAAATTTGTTTTGTACCTCATATTATATTTTGAATCCTCCTGACACAACCCAAAAGTATAGTTCAGTGGTCAAGGGGGTTCAAAACCTTTATGAGGTCACTAGTTCAATTCCCACCGGCCATAGTCTCTTTTAAATCTAACTTTTTTCTTTTTTGAACCCCCTTACCAAAAAACTTGCCTCCGCCACTGTTATCGACCTTTATCTTAGAATATGGAACTTGTATATTACTTGCTCTATCAAGGCTAGATTATGATAGTCTTCTTCAACATATGCAGGAACTGGAGAAAGAGGGAGTAAGGGTGGCATTAAGGTCTCGTCATGATAAGCTCCTGCCAGGAACAAACATATATGTGGTTGATACATTAGGTTGACCTCTTTTTGCTTTATGATATTCTTTAAGCTAGCTGACTAAGAGATTTTGTTTTTAGATCTACTTGTTTAACCATCTGCATTTCCATTCAAAAAGTTAGTGACGTTATTGTTTTTCTGTAGGTGAAGTAGTTGAATGGTCTCCATCATGCTTTTTCTCTGAATTCTTTAGTAGGATCTCTAACAAACTGGGAATAACTACAGTAGAAATCAGAAACAGTTTTGGAGTTGTTACTTGTTAATAAGCTTGTTTCAAATTGTGGGTAAAAATGCATCTAATATAACTATTGGGGTATGTTGTAGTCACCGAGTAATGATCTTGTCTCTCGTCACCTGTTTAAACTTCTATATGACATGGATCCACATACTTCAACAAGGTACAAATAGTTAAAAGTTCCAATTTCCGAGTCTCACAAATGTTCCTTGTGTTTAGTTTACAGAGGCATATGAGGAGCAGGTCGAAAATCTAACCCCAAACAAAATAAAAAAGAGAGAAAATCTATCCCCTCATACCACAATCCACATTATATATATCCTTATATTATATGTTTATCCACATAAGTTAGAAGATTAGGTGCAGTCTTAACTTCATAAACAAGAGGATTAGCTGCGGTGTTTAATTGATGAAATACTTTTTTTGCTTGTTAAAGCAGAAATTTAAATGAAACAAAGTCACTGATTTTCTTATCATTCTGCTCTGTAGGTGAATTGAAAAAGTTCTACAGACTAACACCAATAGCCGTGATTGGAGGTTCATTTCTACCTGGTTCAGCTGGTCATAATATTTCAGAAGCCGCTGCAGCAGGCTGTGCTGTTTTGATTGGTCAATTTGGTTCCCTTCTTTAAAAATAGAACTTTTGATCGTTGGAATGCCTGGTTAATTTTGTAGGAGAATTCCAAGTTTGATTCTCATCTGGTGCATAATGTATATTTATATCGGTTCTTTCTTTTGGCCTAATTGTCAGGTCCTTATATTGGTCATTTCTCTTATATGGCAATACAGATGCAACGGTTGAATCCTTTGTCAGTATTACAGGTCTGGAAGCTTACTGTGATCTATATAATTCAGTTGATTTGTGTTCCTTTTTTCTTTTACAAGTATAAATCAGTTGATTTTGCACTAGAGTTCTACAGGACTGTATTCATGGTTTGCATTGGAAGGGAAGGATGGCAGGAATATTTTAAGAAGGGGGTGGTTGAAATGGTGCAAGACCTATGTAGTCAAATTTCAAGGTCAACATTTGTAGGCTTCATGTCAAACACTAAATTGGAGAAAGTGGCTCGACCAACCTGTTGGGGAGAAATGGAAGAGTCAACACAGTATATAACCATTAATGAGAAGTGGGAAAGAGCATGGTTGCAGAAATCCTATTTATACTTATAAAAAAAATCCGAGTCTATGACTGTGGGAATGCAAGAATTCAATAAATTATTTAATAATAGAAAATGAATTATGAAATTAAAACTAGCAAGACTTCTTATATTCTTATAATTAACAACCTTTAAGTCAATAGCCTCCATTGATTGACAAAAGCTTCAAGAATCTAGGTTTATTGTCTTTTGCTGAAAGTCTGAATTTATTACATAGTACAGTACATTGAAGTGAAGTACTCCATATGAATTCTGTGAGATATGTAAATATATACTGTAGCTTTTTATTTGCAACAGCAAAATATTTACTAAAAAGAGAATCCAACTGCAGATTTTATATAAATTGGCACTGATGAACCTATGGTTTGGGGGGGGG
>MCJB01006668.1:34243-49033 GCA_002018475.1 Nicotiana obtusifolia
GTTTGGGGGGGGGGGGGTTGGAAGATTAACACATAGCAATATCATATTGAAGTGTTTATTGTGGTTTACTTTGTATTTGATTTTTATCTTATCTCTTTGAGATCCTTGTCAGACTTCTTTGCGCTGTCAGGTATCTGGCCACATTCTTGTTGAAGCTCTCAGCAACCTTCTTACTGATGCAAAATTTCTGGAAGCACGTCAAGAAGCTGCTAAACAAGCTTATCATGCTCTGTCTCATGGGATCACTGAAAATGTTTGGAGCCTTTTAGACTTGCACATTTTTCGGATTGCACTGGCACACCGAGGTTTGATGCTGTGAACCCCTTTCTTCAGCTCATCCCTATCCATGATTGGTATTTGTCATGTTGAAAAGGTCTTGGCAAGGTCCCTGCTTCAATGTCATGATATCTGGAGCAGGGAACAAAAAATTCATGTGAAGAACGTAAATTCTTTTCCCTCCTTCCCCTGTATATCAGGTGCTCTGCTGTTAATTTTCATTTAATGTGTTGAGAAATGCCTCAAAAATTGATCACGTCCAAAGTACACCTCAAAAGAGATATGAAACGGTCGTATGCAATAATAGAAACCCAACTAAGAGTCAGGGTCGAATCTACAGGGAGTTAAGATGAGAGTTAGGGGTATATATTTCAATTTGAGCAATTGGATTATCTAGATTGCACTTCCACAACAAGGATTTGTTTTCTATTTCTAATGTTACTCTAATGATTGCAAAATAAAGAAAGAGGACTAGAGATAATTGTTTGTAAGGTTTGTCCAAATGGATAAAAAGCCTAGAGTTGTGACCATGACCTAGGTATTTGCCTAATGGACTAAAACCTTTAATGCTTGTTTTGTCGATTGGAGTGTATTATAACTCTCAATTCTAAATTACCCACTCAATACCTCTCAGTAAGAGAGTGGTTTTCCCCCATTTGGCTTTCTCAAGACCAAATGGGTATCACCCATAACAGTTGATAAGAGCTCAAATCGGGTTATTGTTATCTCTAGGTTGAACTCTTTAATTGGGTTAATCAATCTCGCAATTGATCCAATTCCTTGTTAGCCTAGTTATCCTAGACTAGGTCCCTCTTTCTCAAGTAGAGACTAAGTCAAATAGGCATGAATTATTGTTTGCAACCATTAATTCTACAATTAAAGCATGAACTAAGCTAAATAATCAACATCCAATCATAAACAAGCATTAAATTAGATACCCATAAGGTTTACACACTACGGTTGGGTCACAACCCTAGTAAAGTTTAGCTACTCATAATGGGGTTTAAAGAAAATAAGGAAGAAAAACTAATTAAACTCATAATGGAAGCTTAAAATATTAAATTTATTGTAATACACCAAAGCAATGTAAAACTTCCTAAAATAGTAAAGAAAAACGGCTACAATAACTTCAGAGGTTCCAAACTTGACCTAATTTTGTGAAACTCGTCTATTTATACAAAGCTGAAAATCTCGGACAAAAATGTCCCTCGGGAGGTTTTGCAGCCGCACAATTCCATGTGCGGTTCGTAGATTTCTTCATCTAGTAGGAACTGGAGTTCTGCGGCCGCATTTTTCTTAACTGCGGCCGCGAGGCATTCTTCTGCGGCCGCAAGGCAACTCTTCTGCGGTCCGCACAATTAGGACTGCAGCCATAAGGCACTCTTCTGCGGTCGCATAATTCTTGTGCGGTCCGCAATTCACAAAGGGTCCTTGACTTGGTCTTTTTGCACACTCTCTGATTTTCGACTCTTAGCCCAGAATTGTGCGGTCTGCTCTTTGCACAAATCTCTGCTAAATTCTTCCTCTTGGTTTGTGGCCACAGATGAAATTCTGCAGTCCGCAATTTCTTCTGCGGACTGTACATTTGTGCTTCTACACCCTTTATTGCCTTGTGCTTCGGATTACTCATTTTTGAGTTGGATTTCATTTCGGGAGACCAACTTCCAGCATTCGTGCAATGTTACACAATTTCATTAGTTTCGGGAACACAATTCAATGCTTTTAGACTAAAACAAAAGCTAAAAGGGGCTAATAAGCCGTCAAAAAACCCACTTATCAACTCCTCCAAACTTAAGTATTTACTTGTCCTCAAGCAAATAAATTAGTTCCCACCCCCAAAAGTTAAGGATCATTCCAGCGACTCAAAGGTAAGCTCCACACATCAATTGGGAACAACAATTACCCACACTACTCATGTATTATCAACAAGGCGACAAGTTAAACATTCATGCACATATAGTTCTAATGTGACATTTGAGCTTTAAGAATTGACTTTACTTATCAAGGACTTTTGCTCTATCATGCAGGTGATGAAGGACTCCAAACTCTTCCTCCTCTACTTTCCATTTGCCTGGCTCACTTGAGAAATTTAGCACTCAATCCAAAGATTTATGAAAGGTTCACTCATATCTCTAAAGAGAATGTCGCAAGTACGGCTTCAAGTACCATAGGCTTGCCCCTCATGTAGATTTCCACTAATGTAAGCTCACTCGGCTTGAAATCAAGTAGAACTTCTTTCGGGATGTAATGATGGCTTCTGGATTAGGGTTGGATACAGTATGGTTGAGTAGTTACACCTTTCCTTAAGCACTCCATTCTTCATTTGTCGGCTCACACTTTGCCAATTCTTTGAGGCACTTTCTTTTCCTTTGGGGAGTAGAGAGACTTAATATCACTCTTTCTTGATCATTACATTCTTCTCCCTCTTTGATTTCTCCATGTTTGGGATCATTACCTTCCTTTTGAATCCCTTCAACTCTTCCACTTATTCACTATTTTGCATTTTTCTTTTGGTTCTTTTCTTTTTTTGCCTTTCCTTCTCATCATTTCTTTTCTCTTTTTGTGCCTTGATACCTTTTTTAAGTTCCTCGTCTCTCCCCTAAACTTATGTTTTTAGGCATTTGTTTCTCAAGAGTGTTAAGGAAAGCTCAGGTGCCAAGAGAGGGTCACGATAAAATGGGTAAAGACTTGTTACATGGTCATCAAATGAGAAAGGCTCCAGGCTCAAAGGGGTTGATTAGGGATAATGACATTGGTTGGCAATAGAAAACTCAAACGGGCTAAGGAGGGCCTATAATCACTTTTCAAACCAAGCAAAACTTAGGATTTTGCCTTGAAACACATTTAGGGCAAGTTGTAGACCCTTCGCATGGATACTTAAACTAGCAACAATTCATCTCACCGCTCACGCAGCCGGATTGTTAAAAAGGATAGAGTCGAGGGACCACAACGACCACATTCAAGTTTAAAAATCACTATGCTTCAATTATACCACTTGATAATTGCCAAAGTCAAGGCAAGAGTCACAAAGTCACTAACTAGAGCTATTTTTTTCAAAAACCTTGTTTCTAACCAGAAACACGTAGTTAAGTGTGTTGGTACCAATTGAAGCATGTTTGACTCTTCGAGCACGACTTAATTAGGTATTTTTATTCATTACTACTACTATTATTACCTAAACACAAAAAAACAGACTCATTCCCTCAAGAAGTTGGTCACGCCATCCATCGTTGGAACTTACCCGGTTCACACAACAACTACCTTTGGAAAGAACCGCGGCATTAAGAAAACCAAAGGCTTATTATCTACTAAAACATAAAAAGAAGCTACTAAAGCAAACAAAGAAGCTATTAACTCAAACTAAGAACTAACAAAGGAACAAAAATAAAGAAGCTAATAAATAAAAACTACTGAATACACATAATGAGAGAAAAAGAGAGAATATATACAGAATAAGAAAGAAAAAGAAAATAATATCAAGTTATTACAGGCGAAATGTCTCAGAATGTACCAAATATGATCAATAAACAAAGATGAGCATTGTCCCCAATGCTTAACAAAATAATAGTAAAAGAGGAAAAAGAGTGAAAAAACTCCCTATGGCTCCTTGGACATCTTTGTGTCCCAGCAATGTCACCGCCCTCAATCTCATCCAATTGAATCTCATCTTCCTCAACTCTGGGTGTGACTGGGTTGGTGAACATTTGACGCATTGCCTCGACAATGTCGGCAGAAAAGTCTGGCTCTTCAAACTGGCCAGCTGGTGCCACTGGTGCTGCATGATCTAGGCTTGAAGGGTGTGGGTCGATCAACATGTCAAAAGGGAGATCTTCGGCTGCAGCAAGCTTAGTCACCTGTATCCGGAGCTTGTCCATTGACTTCTTGCTGGCCTGGGACTTCCTCATCTTCTTTATGTTTTTTTCCAGCTCTTCGATCACTGACCCGTGCTGTACCAAGGTAGTCATGATGGTGTTCTAGTTCTTTAGGATCTTCTTCAATGTCTCCTTAACTTTCGGGGGAAACTGAGGTGCCTGAACAGTAAACTGTGCTGCAACATTACTGGATAAGTCAGACAGCTTTGCAGTTACTGTCTGCATCCAGTTGTTGAGGCTCGCCAATGTCTGGGAGACTCGCAACGCATAAAGTGGAGTAGTAGGCATAGGCACCGGCTTCAAAGCCGAAGTGGAAGCTGTGGCAGGAGCTGCAGAAGGGGATGTGGATGATGGCGGAGGTATGGCTGCGGCACTAGATGAAGGATCGGCCGAAATGGATGGAATAACAACTGCCTCGGCATATACCATTGCTGGCTCGTTAGACTGGCTGGCATTGGCAGGAGACTGAACTTTTTTCTTCGGATTTTTTGCATCCATTAGTGAATACCAAATGAAAGGCTTCTTCGGCCTCACTTTTGTGTCATAATCTCTCGGCTCTACCCATGCATCTGTGAGGTATTCTGTGATAGTGTTGGTACATGGATAGGATGAGTCATCCTGCCAAGCAATCAGTAAAATGTTGGCCGACATCACGGCCCCCACATTAATAGGGTACCCAGCCATAATAGAAGCAACTAAGACTGCCGAGGAATTAGAAGGTAAGTCTCATTCTGGCACGGGTCTAGTCTGTTGCAAACAAAGGTTTGCCACCTCTTTGCCTCAAAACTCAGCGTGCTCCTGTGGATAGGAACCCCAACGACAGTCTATAGTGGTGGTGGCCCTGGTGCTGCTAGAATCTCTGCTAACCAAGGCCGGGCTGCATCTCCCATCTCAAATTTCTCCAAATATTCCTTTGGCTCAATGTCTTCAAAACCTAAATATGTGTTGAGTCTGTGCCGATCAAATCTCACTTTGAGGTTACGCACTTTGGTGACCTTTGTTCCCTTTTTGATATGCGCCACATTGGCGTAGAATTCACGGACAAGGTACTCCTTGGCATCCACCACACTCTAGGTGAACCACATCCACCTCTTTTGTTCCTTGAACTGTCTCAACACTGCTGGGTTGTACTTCTCTAGATCTTTCAACTGAAACTGTCGCTCAAGAGTAAGCGACCTCATTGGCCACCATGTACGAAAGCTAGTGAAGGCGGCCAAGCTGACAAACTGGTCCTCCTAGACCTCTTTCTTCTTCGACCTTTCAAGGCCGGCAACTGTGGCACCTCCCCCTCTGCCATCGTCAAGGATGTCCTGAACTGACGTATCTTGTGCCTCAGGGACAGGTGTAGAGGATGGCTCAAAAGCCTGATTAGCACTTTCCGAACCCTCGGAAGTGCTATGAGATGAGGACGGCTCGTCCCTGAGTTGATATCTCCCTGGCGGCCTTGACTGTACGCCCGACTGCTCTTGAACAAAGGTTGAGTTGCCCTTTGATGCTTCCCTAGACGGGACATAAGAGCTCGTCTCGGAGAAATCTGCAGCTCTCCCTCTGCCGGTTGTTGATTTCTTTGTTATTGTCCTTTGTTGGCCGAGGGGTAAGCCACTCTTGGCTCGACCCCTAAAAGGTTCGCCCCTCCCTTTAGAAGTGTCACCTTTACCTCTAGATCGAACCATTCTCTGTATCAAGCAACGACGATTGTTAGTTGCAATTCAAAGTACAGATATACAATGAGATATGCAAGTATACACCAGAAAACACAGTGAGGTTCACAATTGAAACATGCTTGCAGGATAAGGGTCTGCGGTTTGCACAATTTTTTTGCAGCTGCAGAAGAGGCTTTGCGACCGCAAAAAGTGGAGTGCGGTCCGCAAAATTTTATTTGCGGCTGCAACTCACAAAATCAAAATATGCCAACTCTCTGATGACAGAGAATTGGCTGTTGTGCGGTTGCAACATGATTTTTGTGGTCCGCACATTTTACCTTGCAGCCGCAAATCTAAGTCACAATTTTGTAGACTCTCTGATGACAGTAAAAGGGCTGTTATGCGGCCGCAATGGGAATTCTACGGTCTACACATTTTACCTTGCAGCCGCAGACCCATTCTTTACTAAAGCTGCCCCTGAATCAACTTCTGCGGATCGCACAATTTCAGGTGCGGCCGCAGAATTCAGAACACTACGAACAGTCCGGCATTTCAATCTAGGTTTTGCAATTTTTGTGCAAATTTTGACATGGTAACAGCACAAAGGCATGAAAATACGTTGACCCTCTTCCTAATGAGCATGTATTAGTTAACCTACTACATATTTACCCCCACATGAATGCACAACTGAGTTCTACTGGCAAATGGCCTAAAAATAATTAAAAAGCTATAAATTAAACAAAAAAATGCAAAATTTTAACAAGGAATTTAAGCATACCTTATGTGAATGAGTGTAAGGAATGAAGGATCACAATTGTTGGGCGTGTGGGCAGATGATTCACCAAGAAATTTCAATATAGTGCAAGTTTTGTGCTCAGAGAGGGAAAATTGTAATCCAGAAAACACAGTTAGGTTCACAGTTGAAACATGCTTGCAGGATAAGGGTCTGCGGTCTGCACAATTTTCTTGCAGCCACAGATGAGGCTTTGCAGACCGCACAATTCTTCCTTGCGGCCGCAAAAAGTGGAGTGCGGTCTGCAAAATTTTATTTGCAGTCCGCAACTCAGAAACTCAAAATATGCGACTATCTGATGACAGAGAATTGGCTGTTATGTGGCTGTAACATGATTTCTGTGGTCCGCACATTTTACATTGCGGCCGCAAATCTAAGTCACAATTTTGTAGACTCTCTGATAACAGTAAATGGGCTGTTATGCGGCCGCAATGGGAATTCTGCGGTCCGCACATTTTACCTTGCGGCCGCAGACCCATTCTTTACTAAAGCTGCCCCAGAATCAACTTCTGCGAATTGCACAATTTCAGGTGCAGCCGCAAAATTCAGAACACTACGAACAGTCCGGTATTTCAATCTAGGTTTTGCAATTTTTGTGCAAATTTTGACATGGTAACAGCATAAAGGTATGAAAATACGTTGGCCTTGTCCCTAATGAGCATGTATTAGTTAACCTACTACATATTTACCCCCATATGAATGCACAACTGAATTCTACTGACAAATGGCCTAAAAATAATTAAAAAGCTACAAATTAAACAAAAAAATGCAAAAATTTAACAAGGAATGTAAGCATACCTTATGTGAATGAGTGTAAGGAATGAAGGATCACAATTGTTGGGCGTGTGGGCAGATGACTCACCAAGAAATTTCAATATAGTGCAAGTTTTGTGCTCAGAGAGGGAAAATTGTAATCCAGAAAACACAGTGAGGTTCACAGTTGAAACATGCTTGCAGGATAAGGGTCTGCAGTCTGCACAATTTTCTTGCAGCCGCAGATGAGGCTTTGCGGACCGCACAATTCTTCCTTGCGGCCGCAAAAATTGGAGTGCTGTCCGCAACTCAGAAACTCAAAATATGCGACTCTCTGATGACAGAGTATTGGCTGTTGTGCGATTGCAACATGATTTTTGTGGTCCGCACATTTTACCTTACGGCCGCAAATCTAAGTCACAAATTTGTAGACTCTCTGATTACAGTAAAACTGTCATGCGGCCCCAATGGGAATTCTACGGTCCGCACATTTTACCTTGCGGCCGCAGACCCATTCTTTACTAAAGCTGCCCCTGAATCAACTACTACGGATCGCACAATTTCAGGTGCGGCCGCAGAATTCAGAACACTACGAACAGTCCGGTATTTCAATCTAGGTTTTGCAATTTTTGTGCAAATTTTGACATGGTAACAGCACAAAGGCATGAAAATACATTGACCCTGTCCATAATGAGCACGTATTAGTTAACCTACTACATATTTACCCCCACATGAATGCACAACTGAATTCTACTGACAAATGGCCTAAAAATAATTAAAAAGCTATAAATTAAACAAAAAAATGCAAAATTCTGACAAGGAATTTAAGCATACCTGATGTGAATGAGTGTAAGGAATGAAGGATCACAATTGTTGAGCGTGTGGGCAGATGATTCACCAAGAAATTTCAATATAGTGCAAGTTTTGTGCTTAGAGAAGAAAAACTGTAATCCTTGCCCCTGCTCTTGTATTTATACTAATGATTCATAAAAGAGGGGAAAGGTCGAGTGCAGTGCACACTCTGTTACCTGGGGCTGCATATTTGGTTCTTCAGCTGCGGTCCATACAATTTTGTGTGCGACTGCAGATTTCTTGTTGCGGCCGCACATTGACCATTTCTCTGACGGACTAACTTCAGAAAGCCTGCAATTTTAACCCTTTATTTGTGCAATCCGCAAGATAATTATGCGACGTAGTGCACTTTAGCTGCAGCAACTATAAATGTCCTGTCCGCCCAATTCAATTGCGGTGCGTAATGTTTGCAACACTTAGCCAGGTTTCTGTCCACTATTCCTGTAAGTGACACTCATCCCTGTAGCACACTTCAAATCGAGTTAGCACAAAAATAACACCTAACTACAAAAAGAAAAAAGAAACGAAACATGAGTTGCCTCCCAAGAAGCACCTGATTTAACGTCGCGGCACGACGCATAATACCATCAATTGAAATGAAAGACCGCCACGAAGTGGCTATCTCTAACTTTTCCCAAATAGTGCTTCACCCCGTGACCATTGACCCGGAATACTTCATTATTTTTGTTCTTCAAATCTAATGCTCCAAAAGTTGTCACACCCACAATTTCAAAAGGACCATTCCATTTATACTTTAGCTTCTCGGGAAACATCCTCAACCTTGAGTTAAACAACAAGACAAGATCGCGCACCTTGAACTCTTTGTTCCAAATGTATTTGTCATGAAGATATTTCATCTTTTCTTTGTACGAGGACGAACTTGCATAAGCATGGTATGGGAACTCATCCAACTCATTCAAATGTGCAACCCTCAAGTTAGCGGCTACATCCCAATCAAGATTCAACCTCTTTAGATCTCACATGGCTTTGTGCTCAAGTTCCACCGGAAGATGACAAGTTTTTCCAAACACCAATTGGTATAGCGACATTCCGGTAGGTGTTTTATAAGCCGTCCGATAAGCCCATAATGCATCGTCAAGCTCTTTGGACCAATTCGTCCGGTTAGTATTCACTGTTTTGGACAAAATATTCTTTTGGAATAATCTCATTTCTTTCAGAGTCTATGAGTGCTCTTCTGTTGTAAGGAATGGTCTCCCTAAGATGATAGGGATCTCTTTATCAACTGCACAATCAAGAATAACGAAGTTGGCGGGGAGGAGGAACTTCCCCACCTTCACAAGCACATCATCGACTATCCTCACCAGTCGCTTCGGTCGGCCATTTGCAACCTCATACTCGTAGGCCTATGCATTCCCAATCCCGCTTGCTTGTAGATAGCAAGAGACATTAAGTTAATACTAACCCTATTATCACAAAGAGTTCGTGCAAAGTCACGCAGTCCAATAGTGCATGGAATGGTGGAAGCCCCCGGATCCTCTTTCTTTTGGACGACGGTTGTTGCAATGAAGGAGCTAGTCCGGTGGGTGACACTCACCGTTTCATTCTTGATGGTTTTCTTTTTTATGATCAAATCCTTCATATTTAGCAAAATTGGGCATCTCTTGAAACGCTTCCACAAACAGAATATTCACCAATAATTGCTTTAAGATGTCATAAAACTTCTCGAATTTGCTATCATCAATTCTTTTGGCTAGTCTTTAAGGAAATGGAGGGGAAGGTAGAGGTTTTGGTGCCCCTGTTACTTTTTCCTCAACCTTTTCATGGCTCACATCTTGAGCTTTCACCTTCTTCGGAATTCTCTCAACTTCAACAACATTAGGCACCTCAACTCGTGCCTCATCTTCTTGTTCAACATCTTCCACTTCAACCACACGCTCACCCTCACTTTGAAGTAGTTTCGCAGTTCGAGTTGTAATGGCCATACAATGAGAGGTTGGGCCACCCCACTACCCTTTGGGTTTGCAATTGTATCACTTGGGAGTTTGCCTTTTTTGGGGGGTTTGTTCTCTTGAGGGATCCCTCATTTGCATCTCCAACTTTTGAATAGATGCGGTGTGAGTAGGGTTGTTCAAAATCGAACCGAAACCGGTAACCGAATTGAACCGATGGCTTATTGGCTTATTGGTATCGGATTATTGGGGTAATGGATGGTGAACGGATTGAGATTTTATAATTAACAACTTAACGGTCTGGGGGCCGATTACTCAATTTTTTTATCGGTTAAACCGTTAACCCGTTAAGAATTTTTGTATTTACACTTTTACCCCTATATATATATAAAGCACTATTGAAACAGTATGGTAGTTGACTTTACTCTCTAGCGATAAAGTCTATTGTGGTAGTTTTGCCGGCATTATCAAGGCCTAAAAACACGATCTTAGCCTCTTTCTGCCACAGACCAAGCGATGCAAGAACTTCGTGGAACCAATCGACCAAGAACGTTCTTTTCAAATTGATTTTGATTGACTACAAGTCCTAAGTTACAGATTTAAGAAAAGAGACAAAACTGTTTGATTGATCGAATGATATAAGAACAAAAAGCGTATCACAATCTCTCGATGGATTTAAGGGAGAATCTTTCCTTGAAACGGTAGACTTTATTGCTAAAGAGTAGAGTCAAGGTAGATTTTCTATTTTTATTTTTCACCTGTTTGGTATTGGTTGTTCAAAATTTTCTATTTGGTTTAGCCGATAACCGCCCGATAATCATTCATCTGATACCAATCTGCCCATTGTCTTATTAGATGGCTAGCGGATTATTACATTTATAATCTGATAACCGATAAGCTGAACCGTTAAACGTAATTATCCACCTAATCCTTCCTATGAGCACCCCTAGGTGTGAGAACCCACAAGCTCGGTCATGTTTTTAATTGAAGTGTCGTACCTCTCTTGGTTTTGCAACGCTCTTTCAAGCATGTTCTCCAATTTGGAATCGCTTGAAGAACTCTCCCTCCAATGTTGAGAGTTAGAGTGTTGCCTCTTTGGTGGAACATAGGGATTTGAACTCCGATTTGCATAATTGTTGTTCCAATTTCCTTGATCAAAACTACCTGGGTCGTTTCGCCATTGTTGGTTATCTTGCCCTTGCGGGTTAGGTCTCCATTGGAGGTGTTGTCCCGACCCTTGGTAGTTTTGTCTTTGATATCCTTGTGAATTGTTAACATAGTTTGCTTCTTCATATTGCATTGGAGGATAGTCTTGTTGTGTGCTTTCTTGATGTTGATAGTTAGCATTTGATATTGGTTGTACTTCTTCCACAACATTCACTGTCTTTGCTTGGCTTTCCGTGAACATTTTTCTCAATACGTTGACATTGGTAGCAAGCCCGACAATCAATTGATCTCTTTCTTGATTTTCCTTGATCATGTTGGTTAAAGAAAGGGTACCATATGAAAGACCACCCGCGGTGTTGCCCGAATGACAAGCTTGGTTGTGTTCGGCCATCTTGTTTAGGATTTGAGTGACTCTTGCAAATGTTTTGTCCATGAGCGATCCATTAGCTGCATTGTTGGCTACGGATTGGTTCATAGAATCCAAATCCGTGTGAAACTTCTCCAACAAAATATTAACCGGAAACCCATGATTTGGTGATTTCACCAAATACTACTTGAATCTAGCCCATGTTTCATGTAGTTGTTCCCCAGGTAATTGCTTGAAGAAGAAAATTTTGTCTCGAAATTCGGATTTCTTGCTTTGGGGGAACCATTTTGCTAGGAAAACATACACAAGTTTGGCCCAAGTGTGGATGGAGTTAGGAAGTAGATTGTGAATCCATTGCCTTGCCTCTCCGGCTAAAGAATATTTGAATACCCTCAACCTTAGGGCATCATCCAAAACATGATTCTGCTTATGCATTGCGCACACACCCAAATTCTTTTTGAGGTATTGTGTTGAATCATCGTAGGTGGAATTCGGGAAGAATCCCTCTGCCTTTAGGATTAGGCTATGTTCCACTTTGATGGTAGTGTCCGCTCTGGGAAGGACAATGGTGTTTGTATCATCAACATACTCATCCATATACGCAAACACATTCTTTGGCTCGCCCATGCTTGCCTAGTGTACCAAATAAAACAAGCAAAGTGTGATGGCATAGAAAAAGACGTAAAGTAAAGCGCACACTAGTTAGTAATTTCAGAACCGTACTCCCGGCAACGACGCCAAAATTTGATACGCTCAAATTATACCTATATAAATGGTGTAAAGCGGTTGATGTCAAATATAATAACACAACTAGGTTAGGGTTGAATCCCACAAGGAATAGGTGTGAAAAGGTTGCTTGAATAGTGTGTCACTTGACTAAACCGTAATTCTACTCCGTTAGTTTTGAAAGAGTTTGGTAATTGTGAATTGTTAAGAGAAGCTATTTTGTTAAGAGAATTGTTTAACTGGATTAAGAAACCAAGGTTGTGTCTCCTTTTATGGAATGTAATGCTATAGGTGTTAATATGATATATTTCTAATGTGAGGTCCTTTGATATGCAAATGGTTCCTAAATGACTACCCAATATTTCTCAATAGTTAGGTAGTATTTCCTCTTTGTGATTTTCCCTAATATAAAAGAGTTACAATTAAGAGCAACCAATTTATGCCAAGTAGAACTCACTTATTCCTAAGCGATTCTATTAAACAAGCATTGGGTTCTTGCTATTCAATTCTACCAAACCCTAACCACATTTCCAAGTGGAAGATAAAGTAAATTGGCACTAGTTAATGTTTGCAACCATCAACCATAAATGAAGCATACGAAATGAATGGAAGTCAATCACCCATTAGATATATAATGGTAAACACCTATTAACATTACACCCACGTAGGGTCCACAACCTTAGTATTTAAAGCTAACTACTCATACCAAAATACAAGAATAAAGCATTAAAGAAAGTCATAAAAAGTGGTGTATTCAATGCGCTCAATGTAGGACCTTTTTCAGAGAAGATGTCCCACAAATAACCTAGTTATTCTATTTATAATGGCCCAAAAGTCGCAGACAAAATGTGACAAAAATAGCCCTTCAGGTTAGTATAGGATCGCAGAATGGACCACGGTCCACAAAATCGTTGCAATGCCGCAGATATGATCTTCAGCACTTTCATTTCCATCGTATATCAGTTACGTTCTCCGCAAACTGATTTTGCGGTCCGCATAATCATCACTTTGGATTACTGGGAATTTCTCTTGCATTTTTGCGGCAATTCTGCGGTCCGTACAATGGTTATGCGACCGCATGTTTGACTCTTAAAACTGGGCTGGTCTGGTTGCTTCTGGACAGAAATGCGGCTCGCACATCACTTCTGCGATCGCAAATCTGATTCTTTCATGGTTTTTGACATCTTGTTCATGTTCTTGGTTCTTCAAGTCCGGTTTCCTGCAAAACAACAATTACATAAGAAACGATTTAAAATGCTTTAAAAGGTAAGCTTAAGTCTATGAAATTAGTATTGAAAGTGCCGCATTTCTACGGCACATCAATAAGGAGGGATACGTATTCTACAAAATTCCAACCTATCAGTTAAGACATAAAGAAGCTCCATGTCTAGGGGGAAAAGTAAACAAGGATAGGCTGATCATTGAAAAAGATGCATGATTTATCAGTATTTTCTTATCATGTTGTTTACCTTAGATTATCACAACTGAATACCATGATCTAGTGTGGTATAAGGATCTGACTGACTTTTTCAGGTTCCATAATTCAGTGATTTAGTCCAGTGATGTTTGATCGGCTGGAGTTGATGTTATTGCTGCAATCCTCCGAGTTAAGTTATGCGGAAGGAGCAGCAGAAACTCTCTCCTGGAAGGTTGCTCCAGGCTTGAAATGAAGAACATGATAATCTGAATGACGCGCATTTCTATTTCTACAGATTGGACGAGAAGCTCATGGCTACTATGACCAATACTTAGAAATCTCTTTCACCTCTGGGCTGATTTGTTCCTTTTCTTGCTGCATCAAGCCTGTTCGTGCCATGTGAGCGTTCTGCTTCGCATTGTCACAATGTGGCTGAGCTAAAATGGTCCAGCTTCTATTGGAATCCATCAGCGCAACTTTCATGAGATTTTTATTCTGGGAAATCTCATCGGGATATCGCCTGGATCCTGATGGTTGTTTTGGTAACAGGTAAACGCAATCATTATCTTCTCCATGGAGGGGATATTGGTAGATAAAACATTCCGAAATGTGTCCATTAACAATTTCTTACAGTTGGACACTCTATGACTGGGCATGAACAGTGACTGCTGGAACTCTATGCAATGATGAACTGTCATTGGCTGGGAATGGTGAGAAGTAACGTGGTGTATTATTTTTTATGAAGTGGTACATTTTTTATGCATATTCGTATTTGGTGCTTTCTCTGCAGTAGAGTTCTCATAGTAATTTGATTATTGTGAGTTGCGACAACTGTGGTTCTGTTCCTTGTGCTCACATTGTTGAAATTCGTTACAATGTGATCTTCTGAGCTGTATATATTTAAGAGTTAATACCTCAAAACCCCCCAAAATGATATTGGTTTTGTGAGTTTCATGCTTAAACCTATGGGGGTTTCCATTACCCCCTGAACTATAATGAACCCATATTAAAATA
>MCJB01006668.1:55942-90275 GCA_002018475.1 Nicotiana obtusifolia
CCCCCACCCAGAGTTAAGATCGTGCTTTCTTCAACTCTTCTATAATCTAAACATGGCTTTCCCAAGTATAGCATAGATAGTAAATAGAACCTAACTGTAGGCCAGACAATTAAGCAATTAATCATAAAATTGAAGAAACAATCATATATTGGTGAATTGTAATCAAGGTTAAGTCAATGTTAAACAACAATATTCATGGCTAAATCACAACCCCCAAAACTATGGGTTTTAGTCACTCATGATAAGATCAAACAAATTCATAAGTGTTGGATAATTGAAAATACTAAGAAAAGATGAAGAAATATGAGATATCCTCGCTCCCGAATGTTTCCCGTGTGTATCTTTCCTTTAAAGTGGCGTCTCCCCCCTCAAAATAGGCTTAATCTTGCTTTTATACGCATTGGATAGGTCTAGGGCCGAAATAACCTTGTCCCGGGCAACCTTGGATAACTTTCCCGTCACCAAAGTCCAGGGCAGTGTGAGGCGCTGGCCCTGGCGCTGGCTTGTTGAAGTTTCTGCCAATGGCGCCACAGGTGGCGTGGAGCGCTGCCTGTGGCGCTGAAATTCTACATTGCCCGTTTTTTCTCCGTTTTGGCTCTAATCTCGCACCTTTCGCCCCCAATTACTTCTGGATGATTCCTACACATAAAAACACCCCGAATTAATATAAATCAATACATTTTACATCCGAAATCCACGAAACACAAGTAAAACATGAGGCGATATACATATAAATATATATACTTTAAGCTAAATCACCGCCCACCTAATATCTAAAACTAAATAGCCGGCGGATAATGCATAATCTATGTTTACTGGCTAGAAAATAAATATTAAATTAGACCTATTTGTATAACAATCCCTTTTTTGTAACCCATTCAATATTGTAGAGCTTTTTAGATGAATATATGTAGAAACAAGAAAACTCAATGCTTAATAGTAGTGTCTATGCAGTTCCAAAAGCGACTAAAGGGGTTACATGGTGATATTAACAGTATCCCTTGTCCAAAAAAACCTTTTGAATTGTTCTCAAACCACTTGAACAATAATTATTTTTTGAAAATTTTGACCTGATATTTTAACTTTTACAAAGTAAGGGTAATGTCCATCTATACATTTTATTTTAGACTTTATTTGTGAAATTATACTGAATTTATTATTATCATTATTGTTTTCGCATGGCAAGATTGGAGCAGCAGAGCTTTAACAGTAATGTTGTGCATATACTATAATATTAGTAAAATAGTAAATAATAAAATATAAAATAGAAAGGGGGCATGCAGTATGCTGAGTTAGCTAGCCAGGTGATTATTGGTCTTTGCGAGTAGTGGAAAAGAGTCGACGAAAGCTTTGGCCTTTGCGAGTAGTGGACTATTGGTTTATTTTGTTTTATTTATTAACAGTCAGCCAAAGAGAGGCGCCAGCCAACGAAGAAATGACCTCTGACCTCAAACACGTGTTGTTGTCTGTTTTTACTTTTGAAGACAATGCTACTTCTATAGAACTTGTTCAAAGGACACGACACTAACCTCTACCATGCGTACACCCTCGTCACTTTATTCTGTACTCGATTAATTCCTTCCTAAAAAAGATAAGAACGAAGTTTATGTTTGACCACAAATAATAGTACTGCTATACTAGTATTTCGTTATGAAAAAAAGGAAAAAAATGAAAATTATGTTTGTTACAAGTTTGGTCATAAGTATTTACAAAATAAATGAATTTTAATATTTAAAATATTGGTGAATACCGAAGTCTCTTAAGAAAGGATAAAGACTAATTAATGTCATGTTTACATCGATCGAATTTAAAAAAAAATTTCGCCCCTTATCTTTTCGTCTATTTTCATTATCTTCTGATCGGATTGTCTGGCTTCTTTCAAGCCCTATTTGAATTGTTTTCTTCAAAAAAGCTTTCTTTATTAAGAGTCCTTTAAGAAGCTAAGCTCCTTCATATAGTAAAATTTGCTTTAACTTCATACCTCTAAGCGCTCGTGACTATTTGACATATTCACTTTCCTTTTAGATTGAAAAAGGAAAACAGAAAGATTGAAAATTTGTTTATAAAGTATTTCAAATAAAATAACGGTTCTTACTAACAAATCATTAACTTTTTTTTCTAACTGAAATTTATGTTCAAATACAATTGCATATCAAACACTATTATTTTTTTAACTTCAACCAAATAATGTCTAAAATTGCCAAAATTTATAGTTTAACTAGGGAAACTTTCCACGTTTTGCGCGATGTAAATTCATACTACATTATATGTGAATTGCTCGTATCACCTAAATTGCTAAAAGTAAACTTCAATAAAGCACAAAAATATATAAATCTATGCACGTATATAGAAGTATTTAATTCGCTTTAATTTATACAAAAGACTTTATCGTGCCTCAAAATAAACGTTTTCTCAAGGTTGATTATCCTCCCTCAAATAATTATAACTCATTTTTGGATTTTAATGTGTACAGGAAAAAGATCTTTATAAGACAGCGTATCCACGCAAAATTGCTCGTTATTCTTGAGCAAGTCATTGAATTTGAAGTTATTTTACCAAACTTCATGCATCTAGCAACAGTAGTACCACTGATTCTAATATCATTCTCAAAATCTTAATTTAATAACCACTTATGGTGCTTCCAATTAGTCATATACACAGACGTAAAAACTAATCAATTTCCTCTTTAAAAATATCAATTATTAAAATAGTTCACACAAATTTTAATCCGATTGGTTGAAGAATTTCTTCTTCTAACATGCTAATACAAATTTATTTGACGGGTCTATAAAAACCACTTCAGTTAAATATGAAACTATAAATTAAAGTTAACATATCTGAATTTGACAAAGAAAACATAGAAAACTTAGAAGCTGATGAAACATACAGGTCAAAAACATTTACCATACAACTACAGCCTCCTAAGGTGTGGACTAAGAAGGTTCAAGATGAGTGCAGGCTACTAAGAAAATGATTTAATTAATATGTTATTTAGTGACAATTACCGATCCCTAGAGGACATCGATTACAGTTTTAGAAATGACAGGCACATTATATTGATCTCCTCCAATAAGTAATAGATGAAACTGCTATCCTTGCTTTCCCTACTATCCTTCCCCACAAACACACAAAAGCTATTATATGACAATAGCGATGGCAACAGTAGCCATCAAAACCTAAAAGCCTAAGAAGAAATATTATATTGTTATCCTTTCGGAAAAATAGGAGAAGAAATTGAGAGGTAACTTTTTTACAGTTAAAACAATGGCAAGTGAAATGGCAAATAACGGGCGAGTGGAAAGAGGTAATCAAGATAGGTAGAACAACAAATAGGAATACTTCTGTGTTAGGAACCCTAAGAGCATATTTGTGGTATATATATATATATATGAGTCGAGACTATAGGCGTTTTCTATCCTCAATAAATACTACGAAAAATGAAAGGCTGCAGCGTCCATATAAATACGGAATACAAAGTGTTGTAACGGTAACAGGCATATTTCATGGGAGTAGTGGTGGTAAAATGGATAACTAGTGAGTTTGATTTTTATATTTGTTAAGACTCAAATAGGGGTTTTTCAAGTTTTGGAAGACTAGAAATTCTCCTAAAAGTGATCATATTCAACAAGCCATGAAAAATATGGATATTCATATTATTCGTCGGTTAACTCATTTTCTATCCGTATTAAATATGAGTTGAGTCGAATAATTTATCCGTTTTTTGTATTACCCGCTTTGAACACACCCATATTTAATCCGATCCGCCTGTTTTTGCCACCCCTACATTGGAGTTACGTTACCACTGTTTATTCCATTAATGTGTGAGTTTATATTACATTATTATTAGTAAAATAATGTAAACATCCAAAAAATAATGAAAAAGATAAATAGAATCCTGGACATT
Organism: Nicotiana obtusifolia; assembly: GCA_002018475.1. Taxonomy (NCBI): domain Eukaryota; kingdom Viridiplantae; phylum Streptophyta; class Magnoliopsida; order Solanales; family Solanaceae; genus Nicotiana; species Nicotiana obtusifolia. The sequence continues at coordinate 59,847 of MCJB01006668.1, forward strand.
GGAAGGCGCACATCATCTTTCCAATTCCCAACTATATATATATGGTACAATCAAATTTTTTAATAATAGCTTCTTTACTAATAACAACTAAGTTTTTTTTAAATTAATATTTCATGTTTTATTATAATATATATTCTCTATAACAACACTTCGTTATAGTAACAAAAAGTAACGTTTTATCCTAGTAGTACTCCCTTATACACTAGGTGCGAGTTCAATTATCATTATATTCTCTCCTTTTTTACCCATTGATTTAATAGAAAATTTGAATAAAAATCTAAGTAATAAATATATAGTTGGATATGACTCATAATATAGTAGTTTAATCAAACGAATTATTAGATATTAATTGGAGTAGGAGATGGGGAGGGACAAAATAATTGCTTTTAGACATTTAATCGGAGTCGGAGTATTGTTCATTAGATTTAGTTGTAATTATATATTGTTAGATATAATTCAAGCTTATACAACCCCACTACATGAAATTAAAGGAAAAAAGATATTTATGTTTCACAACGTAATTAATTAAAGTCAATTGTTAAACTTTAATATCTTTATCAATTTGTGCAAAGTAATTCAAATATTGGAAAAATGTGTTTATGTTATAATATAATTACAAGTGGCTGTTTTTTCAAAGAAACTTTAACTTATTTTTAAACATTTTAAATAATCTCCAAAATTTAGACATAATTAGAGACAACATGGAAGGTACAGCACCAGATAAGCATTAATCACATGGGCCAGAAAGATGTAGAAATCAGATCCGCTGAATATACCGAGAGGAATCATGCCTTTTTTGGTAAAAAATTATAGTTAATAAAAATAAACCCAAACTGAAAATTTTAATTTCCACTAATGAGTTGCAAAAAACTTCTTGAGGAAAAAAATCAAAGAAAATTACTTAATCTGTTTCGAAATAGCAACAGGTTTAGAGTATAACAATAACATATCTATTTTTAAAATAAATTTGCATCTAAACATGAATTCTTAGTTCTTATTGTCAATTCTTTTCATATTACGTAAAAATATGATAATCATTTCTAAAAAGCACTAAAATTTCAAAACTTTTCAAAAAAGCTTTAAGGAAAAAAACAAAGTTTAGCTGAAGTATAAATTTTAAAACACATTCAAAACTAGAGAGATAAATTTGAACTTTTTTCCAAAAGTATTTGACACATTGAATTTATGGGGCGAAGTATATAGAGCGAAATATTAGCCAGTCAAGAACTTTTATGCCTAAAAGATGAAAGTAGCAGATATGAAGATGTTGAAATGAATGTGCGGACATACTATGAGAGATATGGTTAGGAATGCGGGAAGTGAGATCGAGATAGTTCAGGCATATGAAGAGGAGATGTCCGAATATTCCCGTAAGAAGTGTGATCAGAAATGACGACGGGTCAGAGCAGAGGTAGAGGTAGAGGTAGGGCAAAAAAGTATTTGGGAGATGTGATTAGGCAAGACATGATACATTTTCAGCTTACCGAGGACTTAATTCATGAGAGTAAGATATGGAGGGCGAGAATTATGATTGAAGGTTCGTAGGCAGTTGTGGGTCTTTCTTTTCATTCTAGTAGTAGCATTATTCTAGTATTTTCATATTTTTAGAATTATATGACTACATGATATTGCTTGTGTTTTGATTTTTTTACTATTTTATTGTTATTACTATTTTTTTGATTTTTATACTACTGCATTTGCTTTTTTATACTTTTGTAATTATACATGCTTGCTTTGAGCCGACGGAAACAATTTATTTATATGCATAAGGTAGGATTAAGGCTGCGTAGTCACTATCCTTCTTAATCTCAGTTGTTAAGTTACACTGGATTGTTATTATTGTTTGTTTGTTGAATTTATCTTTTCAAAATGTTGACCAGGTTCAAATCTTCATCGTGTATCAATTATCCGAAAATATAATGGAGGGCAATTTTCAAACATCCCTAATAGTTGAAGAGTGAATTTAATATTTTTGTATACAAGTGTGCGTTATAGTTTACAGGTATAGACATAGGTAGGAATCAGATCCACAGAATATACCAAAGACTAAATAGCACCCCTTTTTACTAAACTATAAACTAAAAAAAAAACCTAAAAGTTTCATTACCCTAATTGCAAGAAAATTCTAATTCTTGGGGGAAAAGAAAACGAATGCACTAAACTCTAGTTACTCCAATTCCAATAGCAGCAGCCCCCAGCTTTCCACACAGTCCCTACAAAAAGAATCAAAACCCCAAACACTAAAAAACCACTTCCTCTCTCTCTCTCTCTCCTTTCAACGTTGAATCCTCAAAACTCAGTATATTAAAGTTTTTATTTTTCTTCATCAAAGTCTTTGATTAATTGAGCAAACATGCATTCAAATCACTTACTACTTGAAGAACCTATCAGGATGGCCTCAATCTTAGAGCCATCTAAAGCTGTAAGTTTTTTTTTAAAAAATTATCTTTTTAACATATTTATTGTGTCAGATCTATGTTTACATGTGATTTTATGTGTTTTGTGTTTAAAGATTGTTTTTTTATTTGACGGGGCTTGTTTATTTTTGAATCTTGCAGAATTTTTTCCCAGCAATGACTAAAATTGTTGGGACTTTGGGTCCTAAATCTCGATCTGTTGAAGCTATTTCTGCTTGTCTTAAAGCTGGAATGTCTGGTAATATTGAAATTTAAGTTTTTCTATTTATTGGGTTTTTTCTTTTTGGATTTGTATTGATGAATGATGGAATTTTGATTGTTTAATTTGTTGTGTTGACAGTGGCAAGATTTGATTTTTCATGGGGTGATTCAGAGTATCACCAGGAGACTTTGGAGAACTTGAAGGCTGCTATTAAAGCCACTAAGAAGCTTTGTGCTGTATGTATAACAATATATTTTTGTCTTTTTTTGTCTGCTTATGCTTTTAATGCCCTTTTGGTTGTTTTATAGGTTTTATTTTGTGTTTGATTTATTAGGTTTCTAAGTATTTCAAACAATGATTTTTTAAGCGAAGTCAGCGCTTAGGAGTACCACATATGTGGACTAATAGGCAGATTTAAAGAAGGAGAGCCTTGGTGCAATAGTAAAGTTTTTTCCGTGTGACCTATAAGTCACTTGTTTGAGCCGTGGAAGCAGCTACTAATGCTTGCATTAGGGTAGACTGTCTACATCACACACCCCTTGAGGTGCGGCGCTTCCCGGACCCTGCGTGAACGCGGGATGCCTTGTACACCGGCTGCCCTTTTTTCCCCCCCCCTTGGATTTGAACTATGTTCTCACATGGTTTTCATCCCACTACTTAATTACACCCTTGTGTGCTGGGTCTTACGTTCCTGGATCTGCCTCCTGTCAGTGCGACAGAAGGGACATAGCAGAACAAGAAACGGGGGTTAGGTAATTTGTAAATTCCGTTGTTGTCTTGGTCTTTATTGATGTGTCAGTCGGAATCATTGGACTGGACTTGAGAAATAATTATCTTGGGGTTGTGCAGTTAATGTGTAGAAAGCTTTAGTTGTAGGTTTGTGCTTTTCTAACTTCTATTCCGGTGTACAATCTTTGCGTTGATGGCAATGTTATCAGATAAGTTGAGCATTGTCCGATATATCGACGAAGGTAGTAAAAGACATGTTGTTTTGTTCTGTTCAGGTCATGCTAGATACTGTGGGTGCTGAGTTGCAGGTTGTCAACAAAAAAGAGACAGCTATTTCACTTAAGGCAGATGCAATTGTTACTCTGACTCCTCATCAAGGTCAAGAAGCATCTTCTGAACTGTTGCCAATTACCTTTGGCGGATTAGCTAAGGTCCAGCCCACATCTGTTGTCTTTGCTTTTCCACTTTCAGACTCCTAGTTAAGTTTTATAGTAAAACCCTGATGTTTATGGAGGAACCAAGTGGGGAGCAGTTATTTGCAGATGCAATGTAAAACTTAGTGGAGAGAACAAGATTTAGACCCGTGGTTCTAAGATATGCTGTTAATTTTGCTTACAGGCTGTAAAGAAGGGAGACACCATTTTTGTTGGTCAGTACCTCTTCACAGGAAGTGAAACAACATCCGTTTGGCTTGAGGTATGTTGTCTAACAACATGATATTTTCAAACAATTGTGTTTGTAATTGTACAATCTACTTCTCTGGATTAAGAAAAGTGGTCTAAGTTCAATTTTTGACTAGATATTTCCGATGTGGCTGCGCAGGTAGATCAAGTGAATGGGGATGATGTCATTTGCGTGGTCAAAAATTCTGCCACATTAGCTGGGTCATTGTTCACTCTGCATGCTTCTCAAGTTCATATTGATCTGCCTACCCTCACTGACAGAGACAAAGAGGTAAGTTATTCAAATTTCATGACAATTGATTAAAAAAAACCATGTGTATATCACTTCTGCAGATAATGAAGTTCAAGTTACAGTATTATAGATAATTTTCTGTGAGGACTTGGGTTTTTAGCATAATTATAACTGCTTATTCTTGAGTATGCGTGGGTTCAAATGTTTCTGTCTATTGGATATAGGACTATTGGGACGTTGTAATTGACATATATTAATTTGATAGGTAGGTCCCACTTTTTCCCTACTTGTATTAACATTTACATTGTGTATGATCTTACTACTCGTAGTTTGTTAGCAAGCATATTATCATTGATCATACAGAGTTTGCGTCGATAAAGCTATTTTTTCCTCTTTGTTTTTGTCCTATTGTGGTTATTTTTACAGGAATCCTTCTTTATTCAGTTCGGACTTTTGGTTATGTTAATATTATTCAGGTTATAAGCACATGGGGTGTTAAAAACAAAATTGACTTTATTTCACTATCATACACAAGGCATGCTGAGGATGTCCGTGAGGTATGTATTTTCCATTTCTTTCCATCTTCTATTTATCTTTTTAGATTCTTTCACTTTGCATTTGTCTAGTCATTGCGGACCATTAGAATGTGAAATTAACTTCATTCCTTGTGCTAAAATTCAGGCTCGTGAGTTCTTGTCTAAGCTGGGTGATCTAAGTCAGACTCAGATCTTTGCTAAAATCGAAAATGTTGAGGTTAGTTAATAAACTTGTTTTTTAGTGAGTCTTGTTGCTTTCTGTTTTTACCAAGTTCTGTGAGGTTTCTGTTTATGATGAACTAAGTTGCTCCGACATGGCAGTTTAGGTACTGCACCCGTGTCGACACGACACTAGTATGGGTGTGGGTATGACACTAGTATGGGTGTGGGTATGGGATCCGTACCGGATTTGGTCAAACAATTTTGGGTACTTTGACCATGACAGATGGAAAAATCGAGACGAGATACAATTTGATTCCTGAAATCGAAACTAAAACTAGGGTAAATTTGAAGAAAATATTATACCTTATCTAGGAAATCAATCCTATACTTATCTACAATTTGAGAATAACTTTACAAGATATACGCAAGTATTCCATAAAATTTCTTATAATTTAGAGATACTTCTATAGTTTTGTTTTTTAGAATTATTTTTAGCCGGATCCCCGCACCCGTATCTAAACTCGGATCAGTATTCTCGAATCTTAAAATTTACATTTCGATGGTTCCGACCTCTAGATCTGCACCCGTGTCCGAGCAACTTAGACGATGAATATCATGTATTCTCTACAAGGGTTTGGTATTTCACTTTCTTTCTTTGTGTAATGTATGCAGGGTTTGACTCATTTCGATGAGATACTCAAAGAGGCGGATGGAATCATCCTTTCTCGTGGAAACCTCGGTATAGATCTTCCACCTGAAAAGGTAAGCTATCTTCTGCAACAATATGTTTACATGTTTGATAAAGATTGTCCAACAACAGCTACACGTCAGCCCCAAACAAGTTGAGGTCGGCGATATGAATCCTCACATCTTTCATTAAGCTCAACTCATATCATCATCATTACCAAACTAGATGAAGATTGCCCATGCGATAAAAGATTGCCCGTGCTATCGCACGGGCCCAACATATTAAGCATTCATGAAGTAAAGGATTTTTTGATTGACAGAGTCAATTAGGATAGTTCATTTCAAATAAGGATTTTTCCAGTAATTGGGACTGAAAAAATACTTAATATTAACCATAGGTTAGAATATGGTAGTTCTTATGGAGTGTATTTATTCATATAAAAGATTGTCAAGTTACATATTCCAAAGAACAATATAACTAACTCTATAAGTGAACAACTGGTTGCCTATCAATTCCTTCCTCATCTAATAACAGTGCCAAAAAGTAGTGTTCTTAATCTTTTAAATAAATAAGTACGAAGTCTTTATAAGAAAATTTGTTACCTCTCCAATAAAGCTGAAAATTGACCTATAGTGAGATTCAAATCAAAAACTGATCTTGTGCTCCCTAAGCTTCGGCATTAGCAGATTTAGAACTTCTAAAATCCTTCAACATAGATATTCTTTTCATACAAGCTGCTTTACTTCTCTCAGGCACAGCAGCTGCAATTTTCTCCCACCTCATTGTCACGTCCTTCGGAAATGTCTTCAATGCATTAAGCAAAGCCAAATCCTCCCCATTACTCCATTCGCTCTCCACCACCTTCACCTCCACATTTTCAAAATCACCCTCATTTCCACTCTCACTTCTCTTATCCACATGCTTCATGTCCTTCAAGAACCTTGTATATGAATCTTCATCGCTCATTTTCTTCTCACCTAATTCTTTAGCTTTCTAGATCACACTTTCAACTCTATATTTCCCATTTTAACCCCACCGCTACTGCTTCCCACCGCCCCGGTTTTCCCACCGGGTTAAACAGAGTTGAACAATATGAAAGGTTGAAGTACAACTTAAGGATGCTTTCCACATAATTGAAGTGTAAGGACAACTTCTGAAAGAAATAAAAACAATATCCATGAAATGGATGCTCAAGTGAAATATTACTTTGATACATATATTCTTTATAATCAAGTCAATATATTTGTGATGACCCCAACAAATTTATCATTGAAGAAGTCACATAGAGGGGCAGCAGATACTTCGTCACAATAGTGCTAATGAAATTTTATCAAATAGCTTGGTTTGCTAACTTTTATATATAAAATTTTCCACCAATCATGTTTATGAGATTCCCAGTTGAAGGCTTGCACAGAAAATAAACGGAGTTTTCTACTTATGTACGGAACTCCTGGCACAGGGAAACGTTAACTTGTCTATTTTCATCCCTATTTCTTCATGTTAATTATGAACACAACTCTTGGGATCAGCATTTAGATTTCAACAACTTGTTATATATGATGAACTAAAAACTTTTTGATATTTCTTCCTGCCAACTGGTAAAAAAAAAACAATATCACCTGCAATATGATTTCTTGTCCACTGTGTATCACAACCACTACAAAGCACATGAAAACAATAATTTAGTTAGCATTCATCAGTATAATTTCCCTTAAAAAAGCTAACTCTTATAAGATACCATAATTGCTAGAACTCCTAATAAAAGAACTAAATTAATCAACAAAACTAATCTAGCAGAATATATGGCATTCACATTCCACTTATTTACTCTCATAACTGCTAAAGTTAAAATAAAATAAGAAATAATTCAGTTAAAATATCCGCATTTCTCTAGTTCAAATATTCGTCTTTCTTCTAAGCTATGAAGTACATATAAAGAAAAGAAAGCCACACATGTATCAGTCTGCTGACTTTCATCAAATCCCATAATGAATCGAAGCTGAGATTACCAAGTAAGCCCCAAGAGGTCCTGCTTAAAGAAATACAGGTAAACAAAAAAGAGATTTGAGTCGACAATATTAAAAGCCAGACCTATGTATGGATAAATGATTCTACAAATGTCAGGTTAACAACAAACATTATGAGTAATGTGTTACTATCTTAAGTTGCAGCACAACTAAAGTTACACATACACTTAGAATAAAACCTTTCCTGTTCCAAGGCCTTTTCTTCTTTCTCTATACGATTGAGTCACCATTTTTAGTATATCTTCTTAATTCCAGTAGATCCCCAACCTGCTAGAACTTTCAACTAAATGATGTTCTTTTAGAAGCAACTTTCTTTCCAAATAGCTTAAGCCTTTCGGCGGCAAAAGTTACATGCTATTCCTGCAACCACTATTGATCGAATCAATAGCACATTAGGTTCAATTCAACTTTAAGCTATATTTAGCTTGGAGTGATGTAATCATCGAATACATTCATCTTTTGACAACAAAGAGAAAGCGATTGGTTTTTACCACATCTTTCTCACAAAATAACAACAGAAGAATAATATAAAGTAGTAGCACACGTGCCTCTATGGCGCCTCAAATGTCGAAATTTTAAACATTCAGCCGTTCGATCAGTATCAACAAACAAGACGTATCTAACTAAAACAAATATCTAGCAAGTGAGTTAAAAAAATGATACACTATAGACATAGTTAATCTACTGTAACAAACGACAAACCAGATTAAATGCAGAACCTAAATAAAGCGAAATCATTTAGTGCGTTAAAACAACCAAAACATAGTAAATGCAGAATGTGGAAGAACATGAAAGCATTTGTACCTATCGCGTATTTGGGCAAACATGAAATAAGAATTTCTTTGTCAAGTATTAAATATAATCTGTGTATTGTCCTTCAGGGCAGAGTTGGTGAATTATTAACTGTATCTTTGTGCGCAATCTGCCAGATAATTAACTAAGTTCAGTGAAGCAAATACAAAAACTTCCAAGCAATGAAGAACTAACGTATTTTTCATGTGTAAATACAGATAAACAAAATGAAATAAATCAGAAGCATATAGAATTATGGCTCAAATACAAGAAAGTCAGAGGCTCATCCATTCTGAAATCCCCAATTTAAAAAATGACAAAACCTTCAAATACAAACAAAGATGGAAAATTCTTGGATGATTGGCGGAAATCCCAGTTTCTTTTGAAGCAGCTCTTTGAGTTTCACAAACAACAAAAACTCGAACAACAAAACAATAAGAACACTGAAACAAATTAATCAGAGTCACCCATATGAAGGAGAAGAAATGGAACAGTAAAACTAACCTTTCAACCATGTGATTATCTTAGTGGAGCAAATATGAAACTCTGAAAAACTCAGCAAGAACCTAAATTTCTTGTTAAATTATCACTTTATATTTCAGAAATTGGTATTCAATTTATGAAAGCAAAAAGCACTGTAAAAATCAAAAGGGTCAATACGAAGAAGGAGAAGATGGCGAATTTTGCAGAAAGCTAGAGGGTGAAGCAGAGCAAAATTATGGTACTATGGTAAAGCATAGCAAAATTAAGCGGTGGCAGGGGAGTGCCAAATTACTTGAGTAGTGTTTCTCTGAACAACACAAATCAGCTAGTACAGGGATACAACAGTAATTATACCTAATATAGGAGCACTGCAAATACCAAATTGCCCTCCATCGGCAAGTAGGGATGTTGACGGAGAGCTGCTCCTGCGCTCTTCTGTATAAGTATGTAAAATTAAAATGAATGTGAACAGTATGTAAACATAGAAATGCCATTCTTCCAACCAAAATAGGATCACTAATGTGATTGCGTCTTGTCCCCTCCTCCCTTCTCCTACCTGGGCCGAACCCCCTAAGACCAAAAGATATACATGGAACTCTTGTCCCCTTTATACTCCACGATCTGCTGATGACCGAAATTCTTGTCAATCTGGAGGCATCTGGGATTTTCAACTTTACACATAATCTAATTTAGTAATCATCTTGTATGTTAAGTTACCTGAGCTTTCTTCTTTTCAAGTTGAGACTAACTAGTTCTAATGAGACGAATGCTTTTGACTAAACGACAAATGGAAGCTGGCTTTCCTGATGTCTCAAATCTATTTGAATTCCAAAAGGTATTAATTATGAATCCAAACAATGTTCTCTACACCTGAATTAGGAGTATATCTGGTATTCGCTTGAAGGTACTGCTACAAGTCCCATGGCAAAGATAAACCTTCCATTGCAACCCATTCTTATTTTTAAGTCTCTTTTAATGAGAAAATAATGATGCTAACTTGCCATATTTGGTTGATGAAGTTTGTATTGAATATTGATTGATTTTAAGCCCGGCTCGGACACGGTTTCTCTTATGAACATATACTAATTCCATGGCAAAACCGGTGAATAATATTCGTGGTAGAATTTTTAGTCACTAAGCTAATTTCGGGTGGTTTGCAGGTGTTCTTGTTCCAGAAGGCTGCTGTTCACAAGTGTAACATGGCTGGCAAGCCAGCTGTAGTAACACGTGTTGTCGATAGTATGACCGACAATCTTAGGCCTACTCGTGCTGAAGCAACAGATGTTGCTAATGCTGTCTTGGATGGTAATCTTTCTGCTCACTTTTTATTATGTGAGGGATTGAGGTTCTTTTATCCTTTATATAACATCTAATTAGTCATGATTACGTCGATTTTACCTTAATTGAGACAACTTGATTTTCTTGGATTTTAACGTTTAACACTTTCAGGAACTGATGCTATTCTTCTTGGTGCTGAGACTCTGCGTGGATTATACCCTGTCGAGACTATTTCCACTGTTGGCAGAATTTGCTTTGAGGTAATTTTTTTCATGAAGTTTTGTGAGTTTAGGAAATTGTCTCCTAGCTATCTTTTAAAGAACCATGTGGTGAAGCCTAAAATAGAACGGGATTGACATCTGCTGACCTTGTTGGCTTTGGAGTTGTTGCTTAATATCGTGAGTTTGTTTTGAGAGGGATGTTTGTAATGATCCATCTTTTTGACCTCTAGTTGAGCCTTCCATAGCTCAGTTACATATCCATAAATGTATACTTGTATGACGACCTTTCAACTTTTGAGCCCTTTTAAAAAATATATATTTTACTTCGTTGTATGCTTTTCTTAAACTCTTCTTTCATCTCTCATTTACCAGAGTTTCCCTTCTTTCTTAGACACTAGTTTTCGTTAATGAAGAACATGTATTTTATCAAAAGATAACATTTTGCAGTCGAGGTAGCATGGCTCATATTTGCACCAAATTTTCCTTTTCAGCAGTAACTACATCTTAATTTCCTGATTGCATTCTTGTTTCCTGCATTCAGAACATTCGACATTCTTTCTACTTTTATTAGCTGTCTTCTTGTCAATAGTATTTGCTCATTCATCAACTCTTGGTACATTAATTGCTTTGAGCTCTGAAGGGATATTTCTTTGTTTGATCTTCTCTTCAGTTGCAAAATTATGGCATTATAGTTTCGGTAGACATTACTTGCAATGACGGTTGCTCCTAGTTTTAGTTCAGCATTTTGTCTATTTTGACCTACTTGAGCTACTGGCAGCGGGAAGCACTAATAAGCTATTAATTTTCCGTGCAGGCGGAGAAGGTTTTCAACCAAGATTTGTACTTTAAGAAAACAGTCAAATTTGTTGGAGAGCCCATGACGCACCTGGAATCAATTGCCTCATCAGCGGTACTTCTTTTTTTTTTTTTTTTTAAATGCGAACACCTTTCTTATAATGAGAAAAGAAAGATTTGTGGAAATTGAATTGTATGCGTTTGCCACAATAACTCTCTATCCTTTATATTCTAGGTAAGAGCCGCCATTAAGGTGAAAGCATCAGTAATTATTTGTTTCACTTCATCTGGAAGGGCAGCAAGGTAGAGTTTGTCATTATTATATTATTTCTTGGGATATTGATTGCCTCTTTCTTTATAAGAGTTGTAATTTATTCTCATGCAAACAGGTTGATAGCTAAATATAGGCCAACAATGCCAGTATTGTCTGTTGTAATTCCTCGACTTAAGACAAATCAACTGAAGTGGAGTTTTAGCGGTGCATTTGAGGTACGGCCTCGAGCTCAAAGTTTTTTTAATTATCAAATCCAGTTCATCAGCCGATGCCTGTTAAATGCATTAGTAGACTGAGGACTAAGTTACTGGTGAAACTCTTTTTCTGTTTCCTATTTTGACTTATCGTTTGATTAATTAGTTCTATTGATCTATTCATTTAAACAGATATTATGCCATCAGCTGTTTGACTCCACCATAAATTACTTAAATAATAATACTGAGGTTGCTGCTCCATTTTTTTTTGTACTGATGTGATAATATGTGGGAATTGGATAAAGTTCTTCTATTTTTTGCCCTTCGTAACGATTGTAAGAGAGTTTTCTGAAATTCTTTTAATTTTTTTTTTTTTGAATTTTTCATTTTCTTGTTTAGCGTGACTCCTGTGGTAGACCTATTTGATTTAATTGTAGTTTGTGACAGTAAAAGGATAACCTATCCTGTTGAACCTTTTTTAACTTATTTATTTTGATCTATAATTTTCATTCTTTGATATTATTAGATGGAAATATCAGAGTGACAAAAAATGTTTGAAATTGCAAAGATTAACTATCAAAGCCTCTACACTATTTGTCGATCTAATCTTTCCAGTTCCATTACCAATGTAGTGATCTACTACTTGTCTCCTTGTTCTATTACTTTCTTTCATCTGCTTCTTTTTTCTCCTTCTACTTTTTTTTTTTTACATGATCTCCTGTAACTTTTGATTGAAATGAAGCTGACAGATTTTGTGTTTAATTTCCTTATGTTCAGGCAAGGCAATCTCTTATTGTCCGAGGTCTTTTCCCAATGCTGGCTGATCCCAGGCATCCTGTAAGTCGTCTTATCATTTTTGCGTTTCACGTTTGTTATTTGCATTATCTTGTTCTATTATTGATACGTTTGGTTATATTTAGGTCTTCTTCTTAGTTAGATTACTTGGTTTTTTGGTTGCCTGCTGCTGTATGGATTTTTGCTGTCTATAGATCCCAAAACGGAAACTTATGTGATTTCCCCCCCCTTCCATTTTTTCGTGCTGCTTATATAATTCGTTAATGAGGTCAATATATTCCATGCCTGTTTCAAACTTGAAACTTGTGTCAATTTGAATGGTCTTTTAAGTAGTTGAACAACTGAATGCTGCTTCTTTTCATCCCAAATGTTCTTGAGCGGATGTTCATATACTTCGTTTTTGGTTGTGTTTAATCAAGTGATTTTTTCTTTCATAGGCTGAGTCTACTAATGCAAGTAATGAATCGGTGCTGAAAGTTGCTCTTGATCATGGAAAAGCATCAGGAGTTATAAAATCACACGATCGAGTTGTCATTTGTCAGAAAGTTGGAGATGCATCAGTGGTTAAGATTATTGAGCTTGAAGATTAAGGTTTTAGGCTGCAGTTGTCAGCTTTTATTTTTGTCCACATCTTTTTGGGGATGTGATGGAGTGTTACAGCCATTACACATTTCTACAAATGTTTTGGTAACTCTGCTATATATGGTAGTCATAAACCGGGCGATTCTTGTTGATAGAACTAGCTATACTGGGAAAAATGAAATTAGTTTAATGCCTCCTTCTATCGTTCACTCGTAGGAGTCGTGCTCAGTATCCTTTCCAAGTGCTTTTTTAAAGCAGTGTGTTTTGGAGATGTCTGTAACTAATTTTTGTTGTGTTCAGAACTTACTCAACAGAAGAAAGACCATCAATGCCCATTTAAATATCAATAATAAAACCTTGAAAAGTATGTTGTTTCTGGCCACTGGAAGATCTTCACTTTCTAATGGTGATTTTTATTTTAAGGTCCAGGGGACTTCTTATCTCCATTTTATTTAGGTTGGCAGAGGAAACTAAACGACCTTCCCATGACCTATTTTTTCAACTACAACCTATAGTTCGAGTTGTGGATTGTCGCTGATACTTGCATCAAGATAGTGCTTCGTATATTGGGTCCTTGTCTTTTTGTTGTCACAGTCAACTTACTACTTTTTACAAAGTGGGTCCTTTTTGTTGTCAGGGTCAACTTACTAAGTACTTTTTACCAAGACAACTACCAGGTGACTATCTCCACATTGTCTATATTCACCAACGTTTTACTTATCAGTTACCACTGAAGATCAAGGGATGAAGCCAGAGAATGAAACTAGTTTCTTTAAGTAACTTTCTGTTAGGAAGACACCAAATAGTAGTTTGTTTTTGAGCTTAACAGACTATCAAGTTGGTACCAGCTTTTAAAATATAAAATTTAAAGCAAACCACTAAACCGTGCGACTGCTCAATGTTTGAAGTTCAGCATATATAGTTAAAACTTTTCTGTAATAGTCTCGTTTGTTCTGTATATTTTTGGATGTTATAGCGAAGTGTTTATACAGAACATATATTATAACGTGATATAAAAATTAGTTTCGAAAAAGCTTGGCTTTTACAGAGAAGTATTGTTATATAGGGATGCAGTTATAAAAAGGTCCGACTGTACCTCCAATTAGCTAGTTGTGCTAGTCTTTGCTTATTTCTCTGAGGAAATTGTGCGCCTATGTTTTAATGTCACTCTCAAGTTTTGAAACAACTAATAATTAATTTTAAAAATAAAGACATTTAATTTAATAATTCAATTCATAAGAATTTTAAAATTAAAATGTTAAAAAATTTCATAAATAAGTATTAACATTCCAGTACGTCATAAATAAACTTCGATTCCACTAGAGTACTAGTTAGTATCGTGTTATATAGATATTATTGCTTCATATGTATGTGATTGTGAATTCTATGTTAATTTATTTGATGTATGTCCTAATTTAACCTAACCAATTTAGGATAATTTTGTCGCCTTCCCATTCAATTCTCAATTCAAACTATTGGTTTTCGTACACGCGAAACAAACATAAAAAACCAGTCTATGCTCAATTATATTATACATAACCTTTTATCTTAACTTTTCTGTCCGAGTATCCGGTACACGCTTTGGGACTCGATTAATTTCAATTTGCACTGGAAAGCCCCACTTGTGCGAAGAGGGGTGGATTAAAGCGCTTCATGCTAAAGCCCATTTCATTTTCAGAATGCAAAATAGATACCTTTGGTTAAGGATGAAGAACTACTTAACACAGCACAGAGGGAAAACTTTAGTTGAGTTCGAGGAGTGGAGAACTATTTTTCTGAAGAGAGCTATGCACAACAAGCGCCCATGGCCTAATGGATAAGGCGCTTGACTTCTAATCAAGCGATTGTGGGTTCGAGTCCCACTGGGCGTGTTTACTTACTCTTTTGTCAAAAAAACATCGTTTAATGTCAATGACTCACTAGGATGGTCACAAATCTGTAGACTAGTAGAGTGATCTCTAGCTCGAATTGTGTCTCTTTTATTTGACCAATATTTTTGTGTCTGTATTCGACAATCTTAAGATCCTCATATATACTTAGCGGTATCATATATGTCGTCGACAAACATTTTATATCGGTTCCAACTTCCTTTTTTCATAAAGACATAATATAGAGATCTTTTCATTTATATTTTCAGGTACCTGAACCCCTCTTGAGATTTTATGAAGTGTTATGTCATGTAATCTTCTAGATCACTTGCCTCCTTATTATGATCATTTTGATCATTTGCTCATCTTTTTTATCAAGAATTTTATTTGAAACTGATTTGTCTATACGCTTTAAGCGTATCATAGACATTATCCTTCTATAACTTATTCTTATAAGAGCATTTGCAATGAGAATTTAACTACTTTATTTTGATCAACAACTACGTCTAGTATGCTTTGCAATATATTGCAGATGAATTACTTATGAACTTCAAGTTCATATTATCTTATTCGAGGATGTAGATATACAAATGAATTCTTTCCACGTAACTTTTTCTCAACTGTTTATCCTGTCGCCCCCTCCTCTTAGAAAAACTAACTTGCTTCCTCAACTTTGAAAATCGACCTTTATGCATTATGGTGTTAATCAAAATATACATTGCAAATCAATAATAATAAGATAGAATTATTGGTTCCTGACCCTGAACCACTTGTGAGAGGATGTAGATATACAAATGAATTACTTATGAACTTCAAGTTCATATTATCTTATTCGAGGATGTAGATATACAAATGAATTCTTTCCACGTAACTTTTTCTCAACTGTTTATCCTGTCGCCCCCTCCTCTTAGAAAAACTAACTTGCTTCCTCAACTTTGAAAATCGACCTTTATGCATTATGGTGTTAATCAAAATATACATTGCAAATCAATAATAATAAGATAGAATTATTGGTTCCTGACCCTGAACCACTTGTGAGAGGAGAATGTAATATACCTTCGTATATAACCTATCAAACTGATATAGATAACTTTATTTTCATAAGCAATAATTTAGTTATTAAGTGGAGGCACTTAATAAATCATTTTGCTAAACCAACTTATCAAGATGAACGTCTTGAATAGAAATCTGAAAATTATGTTGAGCTAGTTACCTCGCAAACACCAGGTTGCAAGTTAGTAATAATCGCACATGTAACCATCTCATAGATGCATCTTATGTGATATACATGGCAGGTGAATGTGACCATATTCACCTTTGATATTTCCAGCATTCATCTAATTCAATCCCAATTTTAGTTGGTCTATATATTAATGAGAACAAGCAACATAAAAGAAATTGTAAAGAACTTTCTAGTTCTTTAATATTTACCCATGTAAATTCTCTTTTATTTTTGCACATCATACTTAAATTGATATGGCTAAACTAGTTATGCCAACCGGATAAATTATCAATATTGATAAACTTCAGGTTTACACCATGATGTGTGCAATTATCAATAAACTCCAAGTTTATTATGATATGGATTTTCATATTAATAAACTTCTACTTTATTGTGGTATTTTTTAAATTTGTATAGTACAAACTGGAGAATAAAGCGGGTAACTTTTTACATACATATTATCCCGCTACAAGTTGTAGTAATAGAAGATATTAAATCTTTCCTATATATTTAGTCTCAATATAACCAACCGCTTTGGGGAATACTTTAGAAACTCAATAAGTTTCTTTGAGACTTCCTACGACATAATACATTATTGATAATCAATTGTATTCCTCCAAAATAGTAATAATTGACTCTTTTAGAGCTCTCAATTAATTGTACTACCATATATTCATCAATATCCATATGGTGAATATCTCTCTCAAAGAGAAAGTTATACCATTATGGTCATGGCCAAAATTATATGCAAGATCTGTTTTTTACATTATTGTTGTCCTTTAATAATCACATTGCCAAAATATTTTGGCATGATCACAATACATGATCAATGACCATTCATGCTATAATAATAAAATTATTTTCTTATTTCATCTCAAACCTCATTCTAGAGGTGAGTGTGGTATATTCACGACTACTAGCACTTTTATATTCTTTCAAGGATGAATATGTATTCATAAATTACATGTTGTCACATTCACACTATGAATGGACCATAATCATCTATATGTGCTTTACAAAAACTCATGCCAAATCGATGACAAACATTACTTTCACAGAGTGCAAAATTATTTTGAGAATCCTTATTATTTTTTATTACCACAATAATGACGATTATAATTTAATCTATTGCTACGTCCAGATCCATTGATACCTTTATCATAATTTTTTTGTCTTCTTTCAGCTTATCACGTACTGCTATTACATTCTCTTAAGGGAACGAGAATGAAGCAAATTTAATGGTGCGGGTTTTCACTTCTTGTGCACGCAATCATACATAAATTTGATCATGGTAAGACATAAAAATTTTACCACTTCAGGTAGTTATATTTTCTTACAAACTCTATTAGAGTTGTAATCAAAATTTATTGTCTTTGCTTGAATTTTAAATCAAATTATAGAATGTCAAGAATTTAAAAGAGAAAAATAAGATAAAATACTTACCTTAAAGCCAGAATTTATTCCTAAGGGATGTTCATGGAACAATTGACAATCATCATGCTCAATACTATGTATAAGTTGAGCACTACGCACGTATCCTAGAGCCTCTACTCAATTGGTTGGAGTCTCGTGTTGATAACGTGTTATAAAACAATGAAAGAAGAAGAAGAGTATTGGAGAGAAAGTAGAGAGAGAGAATTCTTATTGATTTGGGATCAATTACAATGGAATAAAACCCTCTATTTATAGGGAAACAATGACTTACCTGCCAAGTAACAAACCCTAAATTCTCTCTAAAATATAGACATTCACCTTAAATACAATTTTATTTATAACAAATATTAGTATATCAAACAACTCTAAGCATCCTTAGGATACTATAATGAGTTAAACAACTCGTGTTTTTAACCAAAAATAGATTTTTCCGGTCAAAGTTAATATCTAGAAGAAATCGGGTTACTGATAACCAAGATTTACTTCACTTTTCCAATAATTTTGGAAGAACAGATCATAGAATGGAGATGATTGACAAAGGAAAATAAGAAATGGCTGATAATCACTCCCTAAAACTAAGGCTTAAAGCTTGGTGAATAAAGCAAAGAATAATAGTGAGGATTTAAATAATAATCGTAACGTGCCCTTACAAAATCTATCCTTATATAGGAGCATACATTTATAACGATTCCCATACTTAATTTGGGCTCACTAATGGTATTAATTCTATTGATTGCCCGTTACCATATGTTACCGTAACAGATACATTCATGACTAAAGATTCCTTGTAACTGTACAGATTACCCTTCCTTATTTACATCAAGTTCGTGTATCTTCCCATCTTTGCAGCCTTTATTCATTACGCTCTTGTTTGTCCTTTAACAACTGTCAGGTCCGGTTCTTTCCTCAATGTAACCCCGAGGGTGTTTCTCCCGCACCTTTTCTGCATTCTTTAATTCGTCTAATTAAGAGCGCCACTTGTCCTTACATCGATGTTCCACGTGTCATGCCCGTCAGCTTATTGATAGTCCATGTGTCGTGTCTTTTTTCCACCAATACAGATAGTCCCCCAACTTTCTGAATATTCTCAACTGAATATTCGGGAAGTGGTAAGTTTTTTATGGCGGGAATTCTTTGTCGCCGTTTCTCAGGTATCATTATTCCTCCTTCAGAATCGATGCGACGTATGTTATATTCATTTAATGCCCATGCCACGTGGCTTCTTACGATTGAATATGCAGTTTCTCAACACTTTTTAGGGTTTTTTCTATGGCTGCATCAGTCACGAAGTAACGATTCCATTATGACGCTTCATAATGACTAATTTTAACGATGATTGTATCTCCTTATAAATACTTCATTCTTTTTGATTTCTTAAAATCTTTTTCCTTCTTTATCCATTACCTTAGTCCTTCTTCGTATCTCTGTAACTTTATTATGTATTTCCATTGTTAAACATGTCTTCACCAACACCAGACCCTCGCAAAGTTATGATCATTGATAAACTTGCTCCTTACTGCTCCTACTAGAAGTAGGAGAGGTGATGGGCTTTGTAGTCTCGGTTCGTTATTTAATCGTGATTCCTCTTCTCAATGTAGTTCTGCTAGGCCATATTCTTCTAGTCCTAGGACTCCTCTAACCCCTAGATCTTCTTCTAGAAATAGGGACCTAAATGAACCTGTGCGTGAACCTACAATTGCTGAGATTGTTCCTCAAGAATTTTCTTTTGTAACAGACCGTGAGACCATGAAAAATCAAGTCTCTTCTATTGCTTCCCTTAAAAAGCTGAAATTTATTCAATTTTAGTCACTCCCGATCTTCTTTCCTTAGTTCGACGAGAATGTCATTGAAAATCAAATTTCCTAGTATTAATCCCTGGTGCTAACCAAAGAATCACCTCTTACCATGCCGCTTTTTCTTTTGTTTATACCTACCCTTTTACTTTAGGGTTTAAGCCTCTCATTGATCCAGTGATCATCGAGTTTTGTCATTATTTTAACGTGTGCCTTGGCCAGTTGGTCCCATAATGTGGAGGGCTGTAACATGCCTTTGTTATTTGTCGGATTTGGTTCCCGTCCCTTTTACCTTTCGTCACTTACTTCACCTTTACTCCCACAAGTTGTTTCATGAAGGAGTATTTTCCTACGTGGATAGAAGTAAAAGAGTGTTAGTTAGCCCCGAGGATGATTGGGACGGTGGCTGGTACGCCCGCTTTGTTGCTTCCCCCACTAGTGGGTTAGTGGGTGAAGAAACACGCCTTTTACAAAAAAATTGAACTTTGCACGTAAGAATTTTTTTTATTTTTTTTTATTTTTTATGTCTTGAATTCCTTCATGTAACCATATACCTATTTTCTCAGCAACCATGGAAGTCTTTGAAGAAATTTTTGACTTCCGTGCTTGGGTAGAAAAGTATTGACTGCTGCTCCTAAGACAAAAGATCTTGGAAGTTTCTTTCTCAAAAATTTGGTTGGAATGTGAAAACACACGGTACTTTTCACCCTCATAATTCTTCTCTTTCTTTTACTTGTTCATACATAAATTTTCATCATCCTTTTTTTTAGGGTTTGCTATTCGTGGCATTAGTCCCGCATCTGTTCCCTCAACCAGACTTTCTATAAGTCTTGCTCAGGAAAGAATTTTGAGTGCTTCTTCATCCAAGAGGAAAACTGGTGAAGCTCGTGGGTCTGATGATGAAGAGGAGGTAGAAGAAGGTTCTTTGGTGAGAAAACCACATTTCAAGAGACGTGTGTTTTCTGATGATGAAACCTATGCTTCTCATGATCCTCCATCGAGTTCAATTCCTTTCACACTCATTGATGAGCCAGAAAATACTCCTTTGGAGATTTCTGATGAAGATGCTGCTAATCCTTCATCCAGTCTTGTTGGTAGGTTGTTTGCCCATAGCTTTGAGGGTGAAGAAGGTTTCGGGCCTCTTTTTTAAGAATTACCTCTCGCTTCCCTTCCAGTTCCATCTACTGTTAACCCCCATGTGTCTTTGCCTGATGTTACTCTAGTTGTTGCTCCTGTTGCAGCTCCTTATGTAGAAGCTGAGCCTTCTAGCAGTAGAAGTCAGATGAGAAGAGTTGTGATTGAGGTCCCTGAAGGCAGGAACGTATTAAGGAAGTCTAGTTAAGCTGATGTGTAGTTGAAGCCGTTGTTATGCCCCGTGGAGAAGAAGAAGTTGGAAAGCCATAGTTCACTGACCTTAATGAATGACATTGTTCATTCTTCTCTGAAGGTATAAGTTTAATTATATTTCCTTCCTTCTTTTTCCTCATCCCCTACCTTTTTTGTAGATTAATTTGATTGGCACAGAGCTTATGAAAAGAGTTTTTCAGACTGACTAGCAAATTATTGAACTGCGTACCAAGGCTGTGATGGTAGACTAGAAACCTGTGTTTTAGCCGTAGTATTGCACTCTAATTACCACATTTTATGTGTGTTTGAGCTTAAATGATAGTGAATTATACTTATTACGTGTTTTATGCCTTATAGAAAATGATTCGGAGTTATTTAGATAATTTGGAGCGAAATCAAACAAGTTGGAGCTTTGAAGTTTGAGTAGAAGCCCAAGAAATTAAGTTGGAATCATGTTCAGGGGTCGAGGACCAAGTCCGGATATCAAAAAGTGAATATATGAATTTATTTTTAGGAAAAGCTACTACCGCACCGAATGGGGCGGCGCGAGGCGCGGCGCGACAGTGCAAAATATGACCATAAATGATTTTGCAACACGTTCTGGAATCTCCCCAAGCGCGCCGCATGGCACGGCATAGGGCGCGGCGCGGCGCGGCGCGGCCCAATAGCACAAAAATGTTAGAGTGACTTCCCATTTCCGCTAAAAAGGATAGTTTCATCCGGGGTTTGTTTTGCGGGCGGCTTAAATACACCAAAACACCATTTTAGAAGGACTTTTGGACACATTTTTGACTGAAGTAGGCTAAGGAGGCTTGGGAAGAACACAAGCAGAAGGATTTCATCATTCCTTCCTCAGTCAAGATCCGGGTTTGGATTGAATTTATGTTTTCCTGTACTTTTGTTATATTTGTAAAGAACTTCTCCATGTCTATGGAGTAGTTCCCTTTAGGATTTGATTGATTTGGTGTATTGATGATTATTTGTGGATTATAACTTTATTTCTATGTATTTGAATCGTTTTGGAAGATTTATTTGTTGCATCTATATTTACTAGTTCATGTAATCGAAAGAGGCATAACTTGTGATATCTTTGCATTATATTATTGGGAAAGTTCATAGATTCTTTTAAGTAATCGAAAGAGGCTAGTTGAATCATTGATTAAACCTAATTAGGAGAATAATCAAAAGAGGTTTTCCTAAAGACCGATCCATTACGCATTCTTGCATATCTTCATAGTGCTTAAATTGGTTCATCTCGTGAGTTTAGACTTAATCGCGAGAGGAGTTTTTGCTGAACGTTTGAACTAATAATATAGTGAATTTGAGAGATTCACTTGAACATTGGAAGTAAATTATCTAGACTTAGATCTCGAACAATTATCTTGCACTTATTCCGTCAAAACCTTATCCTTTCCCACTGATAACCTTAATTGCTTATTCCTTGTTTTGATAGTCACTACTCAATAGTTGTAGATTTTAGATTCTTAGTTAAATTTTATTATTTATCATATAAATCTCAACTATTGAAATCCTTCTGGATAGCAATCAAGCTAGAAACTACGAGAATATTATTTAAATCCAATCCCTGTGGACACGGTATTATACTATGTATTATCTTTGATTAGCGAGCACAATTTAAGTGTGTGCTTTGCCCTTGTCAAATTTTGGTACTGTTGCCGGAGAATTAGCAATCAATAGTGTTTCAAATAGTTTTTTACACTAATTCAAGAACCAATTTTTACTTTAGTGTATTTACGTTTCTCACATGTGTGCAGGATACAGGTTTGATTTCTCTGGTGTATGAATCGATCATCTTTGAAGAAAGTGATACTCTATGAACCGAAGTTGGAGAAACACCAGCAACAATTGAGAAAAGAAAGAGATTTAACAGAAAAATTCTTGGGCCAAACTTCGACTCAAGATAACATGGCAAACAAAGAGAATGATGGAGTAGACTTAGCTGCACGAGAGGCAGCAGAACAAGAAGTAGACCGGAGAATTGCTGATGAGACTGTCAACGATGATCAGGGTCGAAGATTCAATATAAACCGACCCTTGGTTGAAGACCAGTTCGAGAATGCATCACCCAGGCCTGGAAGATCATTGAGTGACTATGCTAGGATAGTATATAATCAAGGACTGTCAAGTGTCAGACCCCCACCTATAGCAGCAAGGCTTGCCTCAAACTATCCAAAATAACTGCACTTCTAGAGGGAAGGTGAACGAAGATCCTAATACTCACTTGATGAACTTTGAAGATATCATGAACACCTTCCAATACAATGGAGTATCAAAGGATGCCGTCTGCTTAAGGACATTCCCCTTTTCATTGAAATATGACGTGAAGCAATGGCTTCGTAGCTTACCCGCATATTCTATCAGGTTATTGGAAGATATGACCATGAAGTTTCTTGACAAGTACTTCTCAGCTGCAAAAACAGGGAAGTCTAGAAGGGAAATCCACAATTTTTGCCAGAATAAGACATAAATGGTTTTTGAAGCTTGGGAATGATTCAAGGAGATAGTCAGAAAGTGTCAGCATAATGGAATCGATTTGTGGATGCAACCCCAGAATTTTTGGGATGGACTGACACCGTCCTCGCGACGAACTTTGAATACTGCATGTGGAGGTCCACTAATGAAGAAAACACCGGAGGAGGTTGTCTTAATCCTTGATAAATTGTTTGAGGATGCTCATCAGTGGCCGGCTGAGAGTAATGACAGAAGAAAATCAGTTAGGGTTCACCAGGTGGACTCTAACACATCCATTCAAGTCTAGCTAGACACCATGGCCAAAGAGATAAAAAAGCTGACATTTGCCAAGGTACAGAGTGAGCCGCAAACAACATGTGATTTTTGTGGATTGGGACACCCTACACATAAGTGTCAAGCATTAGCTGAGGAAGTCAACGTAGTGGGGAACTTTAATAGAGGAAACTACCAAGGTGGGAACAACTACAACGCTATGGGTCAAAGACATCCAGGTTTTTCATGGAGTTCACCTAATAGGAGCTTGAATTCATGGCAGCAAAATAATCTCAGACCCTAGGGTCAAGGACCACCAGGTTTTCAGAACCAACAGAGGCAGCAATATCAGCCACAATAGTCAAATCAGTCTAGTATGGAAGATCTCATGAAGGAATTCATTAACAAATTAGATGAAAAATTTGAGACTCAAGGCACAACCTTCATAGAGCAAGGTGCAACTATTCGAGAGCAGGGCACAACCATTCGGAATTTAGAAAGACAATTGGGACAGATTGCAAATTTGTTATCTGAGAGGGCTCCTGGGAATTTGCCCTCTAACACTGAAAAGCAGCCAAAGGAAACAATCAAAGCTGTATCTCTGAGAAGTGACAAAACATTAGCTGATCTAGTGGTGAAAGCTAGACCCAAGGTGGTGAACAAGCATGCGGAGACACAGTAGAGAAAAAAGGTGAAGAGCAGAAAGGCCAGAGTAGTGGGGTACAAAAGGAGATTGAAGAAA
This sequence comes from Nicotiana obtusifolia, assembly GCA_002018475.1. Classification (NCBI taxonomy): domain Eukaryota; kingdom Viridiplantae; phylum Streptophyta; class Magnoliopsida; order Solanales; family Solanaceae; genus Nicotiana; species Nicotiana obtusifolia. The sequence goes on from MCJB01006668.1 coordinate 84,088, forward strand.
GTATACATATGCCAGCTCTACCATTCCCTTAAAAGATAAAGCGGGAAAAACTTGACTAATGTTTTGGGAGATTCTTGGAAATGCTCAAACAACTCTATTTGAGCATTCCCTTCACAGAGGTACTCACTCAGATGCCTGCTTATGCAAAGTTCTTGAAGAAAATATTGTTTAGCAAGAGAAAACTAGAGGAGACAACCATGGTCAAGCTGAATGCCCACTGCAGTGCCATTTTACAAAAGAAAATTTCACAAAAGTGCGGGGACCCAAGAAGCTTCACCATACCATGCTCGTTGGGGAGTGAAAAATTCGATAAAGCCCTCTGTGATTCTGGTGCGTCTATAAATCTAATGCCTCTGTTTGTATTCAGGAAACTGGAAGTTGAGCTTGGAGTGATTAAATCATTACCAGTATCCCTACAACTGGTTGACCAGACCACCATTTTTGCTGAGGGAGTCATTGAGGATATTCTAGTACGGGTGGACAAATTTGTCTTCACCGTAGACTTTATTGTGGTGGATATGGAGGTAAACAAGGAAGTGCCTCTAATTCTAAGGAGGCCATTCTTATGTACATGCAGACTATCCTTTATATCTATGAAGGGCAGCTTATGCTCAAAGTGGGCAACGAGGAAGTGGTGTTCCGGATGAGTAGGATGATGAAATACCCAGTGATGAGGCGTCCGCCTACTCTTGTTTCAAGCTGGATGTTGTTGGAGAAGTGGCTAAAAAATACAAGTTTGACAAGCTTGTGGGGGATACTCTCGAGAGGTGTATTACTCAGTCTAGCACAGTGGAGGATGAAGATCCTGAAATAAAGAAAGAGGCTGAAGCTCTTGAAAGTGAGGATCAAGTGGTTGATGAGGAGGAATTAAAAGAGAAGGCTTCTAAGCCTAATGTGGAATTGAAAGTTCTCCCCACTCACTTAAAATATGATTTTCTTGAAACTAACAATTTTCCTGTGATTATTTCTGCTGACTTGACAGGTACACAAGAGCGACAACTGGTGGGGCTACTGAAGAAGCACAAGAAGGTCATTGGTTGGAGTATAGCTGATATTCAAGGAATCAGTCCAGCCATTTGCATGCACAAAATTTTGTTGGAAGAAAATAGAAAACTAGTGGTGCAGCCCTAACGCAAGCTGAACAAAAATTTGGAGGAGGTAGTGCACAAGGAGATCATCAAATTGCTAGACGCGGGAGTGATTTTTCCCATCTCTGATAGCCGGTGGATTAGTCCAGTACAAGTTGTACCTAAGAAGGGGGCATGACAATAGTGAAAAATGAAGATAATTAATTGATTCCCACAAGAACAGTCGTTGGGTGGAGAATGTGCATTGATTATAGAATGCTGAATGATACAATAAGGAAGGACCACTTCCCACTCCCCTTTATTGATTAAATGCTAGAGAAAGTGGATGGACATGGATGCTACTGCTTCTTGGATGGGTACTCAGGCTATAATCAGATACCCATTGCCCCAAAAGATGTTGAAAATACCACATTCACTTGCCCGTCAGGTATTTTTGCTTATAGGAGGATGCCATTTGGGTTGTGCAATGCACCTACCACTGTTCAGAGGTGCATGATGTCTATATTCTATGATTTAAATAGGAAGTGTCTAGAAGTATTCATAGATGATTTCACCCACTTTAGTGATGACTTTGAGGACTGTTTGAAGAATTTGGAGCTCGCGCTTGAACGTTGTGAAGCCATGCACTTAGTTCTTAATTGGGAGAAGTGTCACTTTATGGTGAAAGAAGAAATTGTCTTGGGCCACAAAGTAATTGCACATGGAATTGGAGTTGACAGAGCCAAAGTATATGCAATTGCTAGGCTCCCTCGACCCATCTGTGAAGAGCATAAGAAGTTTCTTGGGACATGTTGGGTTCTGTAGGAGGTTCATCAAAAACTTCTCCAGCATTACCAAACCGTTGACTGCATTGCTAGCAAATGATGTCAAGTTTGTTTTCAATGTGGAGTGCTTAAGAGCATTCAAATTGACAAAGATAAAGCTTGTAAGTGCTCCTGTTATGGTGACACCTGATTGGATCCAGCCATTTGAGATAATGTGTGATGCCAGTAATGTAGCTGTGGGGGCAGTTCTGGGGCAAAGAAATGATAAAATATTTAGGCCCATTTACTATGCCGGCAGGATGTTAAATGATGCTCAAGTAAACTATACCAATACTGAGAAAGAGTTATTTGCTGTGGTGTTTGCTTTTGACAAGTTTAGATCATACTTGAAGTGATTGTACACACGGATCACTCAGTCTTGAAGTATCTGTTAAGTAAGAAGGAGTCCAAGCCGCGTTTGATGCGGTGGGTGTTATTGCTCCAAGAGTTTGACTTGGAGATCAAATATAATAAGGGCACAAAAAATTAAGTCGTCAATCATCTATCTCGACTTGAGAGACCTCCGATTGAAATAGTTGACGTAAGAGAAGAGTTCCCTGATGAGCAGATTTTCTCCATTATTGCGGTCTTGGAAAGACCGCCTTGGTATGCTGATATAGCCAACTTTTTGGCTAGTGGATGGTGGCCTAGTGACCTCTCTTGTGATCATAGAAAGAAGCTTCAAGGTGAGGTAAAAATTTATTTTTGGAATGACTCTTTTTTGTTTAAACTGTGTGTAGATGGTGGAATTCGAAGATGCGTGCCTGAAGGAGAGATGGCAGGCATTCTTTCTCATTGCCATGATGGAGCATTTGGAGGATACTATGGTGGAAATCTCAATGCAACACAGGTCATGAAAGCCAGTTTCTTTTGGTCTACTTTGTACAAAGACGCAGTAGCGTATATAGCTGTGTGTGACAAGTGTCAAAGGACAAGTAACATTAGAAAGAGCTATGAGATGCCACTAAACTCCATTCTGGTATGTGAAATTTTTGACATTTGGGGTATTGACTTCATGGGTCTGTTTTCAACGTCTTATTCATACGAGTATATCCTAGTAGTCGTTGATTACGTCTCTAAATGGGTCGAAGCAATCCCTACTAGGACCAATGATGCTCGGTGATGTGTGAGTTCTTATGGAAGAAGATCTTTACCTGATTTGGGACACCTCGAGTGATTATCAGTGACAATGGGTCACACTTTGTGAACAAGCAGTTTGATGCACTGCTGTCCAAATATGGGGTCACACACAAAAGAGGAACCCCTTACCATGACCAAACTAGTGGGCAAGTTGAAGTAGCTAACCGTGAACTTAAAAAAATTCTTGAAAAGACGGTTAGTTCTTTTCATAAGGATTGGTTTTTACAGTTGGATGAAACTCTATGGGCGTATAGAACTGCGTTAAAAACAACCAAAGAGACTTCACTATTCAAATTAGTGGATAGAAAATCGTGTCATCTACCTGTTGAGATAGAACATAAAGTTTATTGGGAAATTAATATGCTTAATTTTGATCTTAGTCTTGCAGGTAAACACAAGTTGACGCAGATGAACGAATTGGAGGAGTTTAGACTAGCTGCGTATGAAAATATGCGAATCTTGAAGGAAAAGACAAAGAGGTGGCATGATCGTCTGATTAAGCCAAAGGAGTTTCGTGAAGGGGACGAGGTCTTATTATTCAATAGTAGACTTAGGTTGTTCCCCGAAAAATTCAAATCAAAGTGGACATGTCCGTATGTGGTGAAATACGTCTCACCGTATGGGGCCATTGAAATACAGGATGAAGAAGGGAATGAAAGTTTTAAGGTGAATGGGCACAGGTTAAAACAGTACCTTGTTTTGACAAGCAATCCTCCAGCATCGTGATTAAATGAGCCTAAATGACTGAGTCAAGCTGACAACTATAACTCAGAACTACTTCTATCCCTCTTTATTTCTTTTGTAGCCTAGTTAGATAATGGTAGTTTAGGATTATTAGAGTTTAGAAGTTTTGATAATCGTTTGAACAGGTATGAGTATGAATCGAACACAAATTAAGTATAAAATAGGGTCGGGGTGCGACCCATAGGCTAAAAAGTGAAAAACAATCGGGACTCTGAGAAAAGTGGCCTACTGTGCCGCATGAGGCGCCACGCTAGGCCAAATGGGCAAAAATATATTAGAAAACAACTCTATGGAAAACCCTATTACCGCGTCGCACCCAGCAACACGGCAGTGCAAAAATCGCGGCTATTTATTTTTGAAAAAAAATTAAATAAAAAAAATTCCGTAAACCTAAAACAAACAAACCTGTTTTCCCTTCCCCTTCTCCCATATCTATCATCTCTCTATCAATATCTCCTCTCTAACTCACCCCCAAATCCCCCTTTCTTCTTCTTCTTCTTCTTCTTCTTCTTCAAAGTTTTTTACCTCCAATTCTCCCACTTCCATCAGTCGTCAAGGTAAGCTTTCTTTTCTCATATCTTCTCTTTTAGTAGTAATTTAAGGTAGCTTAGTTCATATATCTAACCCAAGGTAGTTTTTCATTTTTTTTTCTTTTTTTGGTTAATATTCATCTTTTGACCGAAATTCTTGTATAAACTTGTGGGATTTTCATTGTTCTTATGATTGTGGGTGATTGTTGGTGTGTTTTGATGGTGTTGGAATTAAATTCTGATGAAGCTAGTGGGGGTGCCCAAGCGACCGAAAATTAGTGAAGTTTGTGTAATATTTGTGCCCTTGGTGCTATTGTGAAGATGTGGTGATGTTGTGGTTGTGATGAATGGTGTTTTTGATGTGGTTGTATGTTGATTCTAACCCACTTTGAATTGAAATAAGAAGGTGAAAGGTATTCTCACAATGTGCTTGTTGAAATGCCTTAGTGACATAAAATTGTGCAGTATTTCTAATTTTAAAGGGAAGTGCATTGTGGGATGTGATGCTAGATGATAAGTGTGGGATGGGAGGTCATGTTCGTATTTTGTGGAACTTTAATTTGTTAGCCCCGGGTTCTAATTGATTGACCACCCCATGCTAATGTGTTGCTAGGTGCTAAATGGGGTGCCCGATTCATGTTTTGTGCTTGTGTAGTGTTGTATTGTATCTTAATTTTGTTAGTAGTAAATTCGACTAAGTTTTTATTCTTCTTTTCTTAATTACTATTTTAGCTTCTTAATTTTGTCCTTTACACTAGAGTAGCATGTGGTTATGTTGGTCGTCGGGTGGGTTGTTGATTACTCGTGGTGTGCATTCAATGGGGTAGTCTGAGTCCCCGATATACATTGTACTTGTGAACATGCAAATAACATAAGTGTGGGGTGGTTACCTCGTTTGATCTTGTTTTTTATTTTTTATTTTTAGTGTTGTGGCTAATGTTGTTCGTTTTGTGTAGGTACAATGTCTTGCCGTCCTAGCAAACTTTCAAACACAAGTACCTCAGAGGTTGCCTCTAGTAGCTGTCGAGGAGGTAGGCAGGCACCTCCCACCTCCCCAGTGGAGGATGAAGAGGAACGCATTGACCCTGATGCAGATGTAGTACCAGGCTGCAAGTATGGCATTCGGCTGTGCCAGCTCATGCTAGGATGTGGTACCGTACCTTTGTTCCGATGGTGAGTCCTGACCCGAAAGTTGTGAATATGGTAAGCTAGACAAGAAATACTCGGAGTTTACAAAAACATTAGATACATTTTGAAAGCTTGTTCCATCCCGTGAGACGGTGAATGTGAACATGGTTAAGGAGTTTTATGCTAACTGGCAACCTGAGGCCAGTTTAGATGCAGTGTATGAAATGGAGGTGTGAGGCAAGATGATTCCATTTTCTTTCCGGGTAATAAATCAGGTCATGGGATTCACGGAGCATTCCCATAAGTTGTTCTTGAGGTTGTTGCGTCGGCTCCCCTATCCTGATATTAGACGCCAGTTGTGTGGCGTGGGATCTCTTGCCACATGGACGCGAGATGCTAATGAGTTCCACAAGGACATGAAAAAGTTCCATTTCCAGCATCCCGCCAGAGTCATTCTTCGTTTGATTAATGCAAAGATCATTCCTACCCAGAACAAAACTGATGTCTCTCGGTTAAAGGTGTGTCTCATTTATGCTATCTTGACTTGGATGAAGTTTGATCTAGGTAAGATTATGCTTGAGCACATGTCTCGAGTACGACCACTAGGGCCCGCCGCCTATATTGTTCGAGTATGATCATGCGGCTTTTGAGGACCCACCATGTGGAGGAGGAGTTCCGTTATGATCGAAAGATTCCGATTTTGCGGCCTCTTAAGCCTTTTGATGTCATAGCTGTGACAAACCCCCCCCCCCCCC
>MCJB01006668.1:90295-112195 GCA_002018475.1 Nicotiana obtusifolia
CCCCCCCCCCCCCAGCACCCTGCTACTGTTGTTCCTGTAGATCAGAGATTTCTTCATGTTGAGGAGACACTGCAACTGCTATTTGCTGATATGCGCCTTCACGCTGCTTGGGGGGGAGGTTGACTTGATAGAGCTGCAGGAGGACCACCCCTTCTCCGCGGTCACGCAACAGTGGTTGGTCTTTGTCGGTGGAGTACAGATGCCACCAGATAAGGACGCAAACTCTGCTCCCTCTAATGATAAAGAGTACATGCGCACCTTTGAGGGTGTTGATGAGTAGTAGGCCACGGGCCTCAGGGAGTTACCTTTTCACTCTTGTTTTACTGTTTTGCGTTGGGGACAATGCAATTTCTTAAGTATGGGGTTTCTATTTGATTGTATTTGTACTTGTTGTCTATTTGCAGTTGGTTTTGTTTGATTTGTTTCTTGCTTTCTTAGACAATATGATCTGTAATTATAACTCTGAATTCTATCGGCCTATAATAGTTAGTAATTAATTGTTTAGTCTCGACTCTTCCCGACGATGGATTTCGTCGACTGGCTTCTTGAGGGATTTGAAGTCGAATGAGAAAAATATAAAAAAAAAATTAAAAAATTAAAAAATCAAAAAATATGTCTTTTTTATTTTAGTCTATTTTATTTTACTTTCTTAGGTAGTGTAGTAAATCTCCCTTGGTTTTTCTTTGTGCCGCGGTTCTTTTCCAAGAGTTTTACTTGAATCGGGTGCAGTTAGTTTTTTGTTTATTAGGGATAAAGAATCGTGAGTCATAGTGCTAATTTGAAGTAATTTTCATTGACTGCATATGGTGGTGAGTGCCTTAGTCGTGACGCCTAGGTTCAGTTCTTGACTCTTAGATAAGTGCCTTAAATTGCTTGATCGTATCTCTGCTTAACTACTTTGACTAGAGAGCCGGAAAGATCTGATCCTGAGTGAGTTAAGTGCCCATGTGTGTGTGAGGTTTTTATGATATTCTGTGCATGTCAATGATGTCTAGAACTTACCCCGTGTGTTTGCAACACAAAATAGAATTCTTGTTCAGTCTAGGAAGTGATATAGGCATTTCTTTGTTGATTCAATTTTATGTTGATGACCCGCCTAATTATTTTGTATCCTAGTTAGCTCCTTTGAGCCTGTAATCTTATTTCTTTGTCAACCGCACTGCAAACCTGACCCCTTTGTTTGAACTGACTATCTGTTTGAACTGTTTACCTCTCTTGAGCACTTAAAATATTTATGAACTTATTAAAATCTAAGTGGAGGTATAGTTGGGATTTGAAGTGGAACTATAGAAAAGGAGAAAGGTGCACTGTTTGAAAAAATTGTGAGATCCACTTGTAGGGAATTGAAAAAAAAAAAACAAGAGAAAAGAAATTTAGAACTTAGAAAAAAAATGAGAAAGAAAAAAGTTGGTGTGTATACATTATAAAGAAAATTATTCCTTGCTAGTGGTAAATCATGCTTTGTTTGAGCTTAAAGAAATTGAGAGCTTGATGCTAATCTGATGTGAAGGTTGGAGTTTGGATCTTTATAAGTGTGGGGTTCGAATTGGGGGATTATATGTATTAAAGTGTTAAGGGAGGTATAGTCACTATCCAAATATATCCTACCCGTCCCGTAGCCTACATTATAACCAAATAAAGTCCTACTTGATCCTTGATCGAATGAGCTCAATTGGACAAGTATTACATCACGGGCAAGCTTATGGTACATTCTCTATGGCACATGAATTTTATTTCTGAGAGTGCGTGAATTCTTTCTATCTTGAGTTCGTAATTGTTCTTGAACTTTATTATATATGGAAATACTCTCTGTTGTTTGTGTGAGGGCACATGACTTGTGAAGGTAAGGTAAAGTCTTTGACCTCTGTGTTAGAGTAACTGAACAGGTTATGAAAAATGCGTGGTGCTTTTGAGTTGAGTCTTGAGGTTAGGATGTTATAATATGGTGCTTAGTCGATTTTAGATATTCTTGGCATGATGTGTTAGGGATTTTGTTAAATGAAAAGGTCGTCCCTAGGTGAAATGCAGTTTGATTGCTCGAGGACGAGCAATAGTCTAAGTGTGGGGTGTTGATGATAGGCTAGAAACCTGTGTTCTAGCCATACTATTGCACTCTAATTACTGTATTTTATGTGTGTTTGAGCTTAAATAATATTGAATTATACGTATTACATGTTTTATGCCTTATAGGTAATGATTCTGAGCTATTTAGGTAATTTGGAGCGAGATCGAACAAGTTGGAGCTTTGAAGTATCAGTAGAAGCCCAAAAAATTAAGTCGAGGTCACGTTCAAGGATCGAGGACCAAGCCCGGATATCAAAAAGTGAACGCATGAATTTACTCTGAAGAAAAGCCACTACCGAGCCGCCTAGGGCGCCGCGAGGCGCGGTGTGGCAGTGCAAAATATAGCCATAAATGATTTTGCAACACGTTAGCGCGGTGCATGGCGCAACATGTGGCGCGGCGCGGCGTGGCGCGATAGCACAAAAATGTTAGAGTGACTTCTCATTTCCGCTAAAAAAGGATAGTTTCGTCCGGGATTTATTTTGGGGGCGGCTCAAATACACAAAAACACCATTTTAGAAGGACTTTTGGACACATTTTAGATTGAAGGAGGCTAAGGAGGCTTGGGAAGAACACAAGCAGAAGGATTTCATCATTCCTTCCTAACTCAAGATCCGGGTTTGGATTGCATTTATGTTTTCCTGTTCTTTTGTTATATTTGTAAAGAACTTCTCCATGTCTATGGAGTAGTTCCCTTTAGGGTTTGATGGATTTGGTGTGTTGATGATTGTTTGTGGATTATAACTCTATATTTATGTATTTGAATCGTTTTGGAAGATTTAATTGTTGCATCTATATTCATTAGTCCATGTAATTAAAAGATGCATAACTTGTGATATCTTCGAATTATATTGTTGGTTGAGTTCATAGATTCTTTTAAGTAATCGAAAGAGGCTAGTTGAATCATTGATCAAACCTAGTTAGGAGAATAATCGAAAGAGATTTTCCTAAAGACCGATCCATTGCGCATTCTTGCATATCTTCATAGTGCTTAAATTGGTTCATCTCGTGAGGTTAAGACTTAATCAAGAGGGTAGTTTTTGTTGAATGTTTGAACTGATAATATAGTGAATTCGAGAGACTCACATGAACATTGGAAGTGAATTATCTAGACTTAGATCCCGAACAATTATCTTGCACTTATTCTGTCAAAACCCTATCCTTTTCCAGTGATAACCTTAATTGCTTATTCCTTGTTTCTATAGTCACTAGTCAATAGCTGTAGATTTAGATTCTTAGTTGAATTTTATTATTAATCATATAAAACTCAACTGTTATTCCTCTTGGATAGAAATCAAGCTAGAAACTACGACAATACTGTTTAAATTTAATCCCTGTGGACACAATATTATACTATACTATCTTTGATTAGCGAGCACAATGTAATTGTGTGTTTTGTGCTCGTCAGGCTGACAATTGGAAAGAACAATTTGAAGGTCTTTAACTAGAAAAGGAAGTTCTTGCAGTAGAGAAGAACGCTTTGGAGCAATAAATTGAGAGTGGTTTTCGCGGAGTTAGCAGTTAAAAAAGCTTCTTCCAGTCAAGTGGGGAAGGATAAGGATAGACTAGAATCCTCTTTTGCTGAACAACTTTCGGAGGCTACTGAAAAGATAAGGGGATTGAAAGAACTCCTTAATCAAAAAGAGGTTTACGCGGGTGAATTGGTTCAAACACTCACCCAAGCTCAGGAAGATCTTCGCACCTCTACAAATAAAATTCAGTTCTTGGAAGTTCTCTTGCACCTTTGAAGACAGCCTATGAAGCCTCGAAAGTAGAAAAAAAAAGAGCTGAGAGTTGAGATTGATCAATGGGAGAAGGATACGAGGCCCTTGAGGATAAGTTATCGCTTGATGTTAGCTGGGCTTTTCTGAATACTCGTCTTGAGACTTTAATTGAAGCCAACTAGGAAGGTTTTGACCTTAATGTTGAAATTACTAGGGCTAAAGAATCAATTGATAAAATCAGCAATGTCAAATCTTTTCCACACCTGAAGATGAAGGTTCTAAGGGTGATGGAGATGGACTTGTTCCTGGCGGAACTGATGTCAAGCCTCTTCTCCCAAGTTAATCCTTCTTCTCCCGTTGATGATGTTTCTTAGCTTTTCTCATTTTCCTTACTCTTTTGTTGACTTTTATTTGGAACTCCCTTATGTTGCTTTTTCCTTAGTTTAACAACTTTTTGGAAGGTTTGTTTCTGTTTCCCCTGTCTTTTTTAGGTTAGATGATAAATTTATCACCCTTGTTTTAGGGTTAATATATAAATGTTTCGGTTGCTTTTACCGCATATTATGATCTTTTCCCTTTTAATATTTGAGCTTTCTGTTACATTTAAAAATGTCTTAATAGTCTGTGACTACGCTAAACACAGATACTTATAAAAGAGGGCCCTTTTATGTTAACGACACTGATGAAGATGACGTCTCATCTTCATATTGGTGAAAATTTATGAAACATGAAGTAGACATGAAAAGAGAAATAAGTTGAGGAAGTTATATGTTTTGAACTTTCAAATAAATTTTGTACATCATTCTCATAGCTGTTCATACAACACATTCATAACTGCTTTTATTGTAGCAGGTTTACAAATACAAATTGGGGTCTGTTGTCCCGTGACTAAAATTTTGGCCTTAACCTAAAACTCGTGGGTATATGGAATATCTTGCATCTTTTTCGCGAGTTCGAACTCCTTTGAAAATTTTTCATGGTTTCTTCAAGGTTTTTGACTCAGGCTGAACTATGCCTTTGGTTCTTTTTGTTTCCTTCTATATGTATAGTCACCCAGTGTTTGAGCTTTGAAGTATGAAATTTCAAACACTGGATCACTCCTTTATTTTGGTCCATTCCCTGAAAAGGAAAATACGAACGAGACTCGGAGATAATTATTTAGATGATGACTGCATAACCCTTTTTCTATCTGAAAAGTTGCAACCTAGATCGGGAATAACTCAGTATTCCGCGTGTCTTTTGAGTTTAATATCATCATTTGTTACCGGCCAACTTTTTGCCTATCATCTAAAATGGTTAGTAAAATTTAAAAGAACAAAATAAAATTGAACTTGCGTGATACCTGACCGTGGGTATTTTCCTCGTCTAGAAGTAATACTTCTTCAAATGAACTGCATTCCATTTCGATGGTAGCACCTTGCCATCCATGGTTTCCAACTCGTATGCTCCTTTTACAGAGATGCCTCGAACCCTCTATGGGCCTTCCCAATTTGGGCTCAATTTTCCTGTATTGGCCACTTTTGTTGACCGGAACACCTTTTTGGGACGAAGTCCCCAATCTTGAAGTACCTCAAATTAGCTTTCCTGTTGTAATATCGTTCAATTATCTATTTTTGAGCTGCCATTCGAATTAATGTTGCTTCCCCCTTTCTTCTAATAAAGTCAAATTTACCCGCAACTCCTCCTTATTTGCCTCTTTGGTAGCATGTGTGTACCTCGTACTTGGTTCAACAATTTCCACCGGAATTAAAGCTTCTGCACCATATACAAGTGAAAATGGAGTCTCACCCGTACTAGTTTTTGCTATCGTTCGACAAGCCCATAATACCCCCGATAAATATTTCTAGTAATTTGCCCTTTGATTTTTCTAATCTCATCTTCAAGTTATTGATAATAAATTTATTTGTTGATTCAGCTTGTCCGTTGGCCTCAGGGTGGTAAGGTGCGGATGTAATCCGTTTGATCTGCCAACTTTGAAAGAATTCTGTGATTTTCGTGCCTATGAACTGCAGGCCATTGTCACATACGATTTTCTTTGGAATTCCAAATCGATATATAATATTTCTCCAAACAAAATCCCTGACTTCTTTTTCCCGCACCTGTTTGAAAGCACATGCTTCTACCCATTTTGAAAAATAATCTATTAAAACTAACAGAACCTGTACCTTTCCTTTGGCTTGAGGCAACGGCCCTACAATGTCCATACCTCATTTCATGAAGGGCCATGGTGAAATAACTGAATACAACAGCTCTACCGAGAGGTGCATCTTATTGACATATCATTGACATTTATTGCACCTGGCTATAAAGTTTTCTGCTTCTTTTTTTCATTATTGGCCAATAATATCCTGCTCTTATTAATATCTTCACCAACGATCTTCCCCCGGCGTGATTGCCGCAATGCCCCTCATGTACTTCTCTCATCACATACCCCGTTTGTGATGGACCATGGTACCGTGCTAAAGGTCCACCAAATTCTATACAAATTTCCATGAATTAAGCAATACCAAGCGTATTTTTGCGGAAGTAATTGTGACTTCTTCTTTTCCTAAGGCAAGATACCATACTGCAAATAGTTCACAAATTCGTTTCTCCAATCCCAAGTTAGATGATTAAAATTTACCTCAATCTTAGCTTGGTCGAGTGCCGAATGAAACAAATGTATCACAATAGCATTTTGTGCATTTGTTACATCCGCGACAGACGCAAGATTTGCCAACGCATCTACTTCTGCATTCTCTTCCCTAAGTATCTGCACGGCCTTCCATGTCTGGAATTGCCTAAGCAATTATCGTACCTTTTTCAGGTAGTTCTGCATTCGCGTTTCTCTTGCTACGTAAGTCCCCTGCATTTGGTTAACCACCAAGTGCGAGTCACTTTTGATCACAATTTGTTCTATACCAAGTTCTCGTACCAATTCCAAGCTTGCAATCACAGCTTCATACTCTGCCTCAGTGTTAGTGATTGGATAACATTTTATTGCTTGTCTTGTGACTTTACCTGAAGGTGGACGCAGAACAATTAAAAATAAGGTCTTAAGTTTCTATATGCCATAATTAATGCTAAAGCAAGCTTTTCCAAGTGTGGATATCGTGTCTCAGCATCTAATAAAGATTTACTAATATAATAAATTGGGGATTGTTTACCTTTATCTTCTCGTACCAACACCGCACCTACCGCCACTTCTGACACATCGTGGTAAATGAGCAATCTTTCACCGTCTTGTGGTTTGGCTAGCAAAGGCGGATTTGATAAATATGACTTTAGGTCCTTGAGAGCTTGTTGGCACTCACCGGTCTATTCAAATTGATTCTACTTTTTCAATACTGAAAAGAATTTAAAACTTTTTTCTGATGACTTTGATATAAACCTCCCAGGGCTGCTATCCTACATGTTAATTTCTGCAATCTTTCTTGCTTGTGACTATATTTGGTTTTCCTCAATAGCTTTTATCTGCACAGGATTCACTTTAATACCCCTATTAGAAATAAGAAAACCTAAAAACTTACCTAAAGCCACGCCAAAAGCACATTTTTCCGAATTTAGTTTCATATTATACTTGCGGAGAATCTCAAAAGTGTCGGACAAGTGTTGAAAATGATCCCCCGCTAGTGTTGGCTTGACTAACATATCGTCTAGGTAGACTTCCATAGCTTTTCCCAGATGTTCTTGATACATTTTAGTCACCAATATTTGATACGTGGCTCCTGCATTTTTCAAGCCAAATGGCATGACTTTATAACAATAAGTCCCATGTCTGTGATAAGCAAAATTTTTTCTTCATCTAAAGGGTCCAATTTTATTTGGTTATATCCTGAATATGCATCTAAAAAACTCAAAAGTTTATGTCCTGCGGTAGAATCAATTCGTTGATGGTAAAGGAAATGAATCTTTAGGACAAGCCTTATTCAAATCAGTATAATCTATACAAAATTGCCATTTTTCATTCTTTTTGGAACTACCAGAGTATTAGCTAACCAGTTAGGGTACTTTACCTCTCGTATTGACCCAATTTCTAAAAGCTTTTGTACCTCATCTTGGATCACTTGATTTTTGAAGGATCCTTACTTCCACTTCTTCTGCTTGACAGATAGGTATAATGGATCCTCATTCAGTCTGTGGCTCATGTTATACCTTCATATCTGAGTGCGACCAAGCAAAGCAATTCGCGTTAGCTCGTAAAAATTCAATTAATTTACCTTTCATTTTTGGGCTTAGATTTGCTCCAATATAAACTTTTGTTTCTGGCCAGTGTACAAATAGCACTACAGCTTCGAGCTCTTCAGTAGTTGTCTTAATATTTTCATTTTCTTCTGGCTCTTGAATAACATTGGGTCTCGAATCAACATCAGTCTGTCCTGGTGTGTCTTTAGTTGAGGTCTTTGTAGCAACGTCCTCAACCGAATTCTATAGTTGCTATTTCGCGTCTGCAGCAATGGGTACCGTACTTGCAATCACCACTGAGTTGATACTTCTTAAAGCTTGCTGATCTCCATGGATTTAACGGATTCTACATTGTGAAAGAAATTTGATAACTTGATGTAAGGTGGATGGGACAGTGTCCATATCGTGAATCCATGGTCTTTCCAGAATTATATTGTAGTCCACATCTGCATCTATCACCTGGAACTTTGTATCCTTGATAAATCCTTCTGCAAATGTGGTGAGTACAACTTCCCCTTTTGTGATAATGCTTGAATAATCAAACCCGGAAAAGGACTGCGCCTTTGGTATCACCTTATCATTAGCTTGCATTTCATTCACCACCCTCAGTAAAATGATATTCATTGAGCTACCTGGATCAATCAAAATCATTTTGCGTTAGTATCATGTACAAATAAAGATATTACCAGTGCATCGTTGTGAGGAATTATCAAGCCGTCAGCATCCTCATCATCGAATGTTATACTGTCACCATCCAAGACTTGGCGAACTCGCTTCCCCTGAGTAATCGTGACTTTTGACGTCTTTTTTGCTGCTGTATATGTTATCCATTGACCTCTTCTCCCCCAGTTATTACGTTGACCGTTCTTTTTGGTAATGGAAGTTTTGGGGGATCTTGTATGTTCTTCATATATGAATGTCTTCCTTTCTCACTGAACAAATCAGTAAGATAACCATGTTTTAACAAATGCTCGACTTCTCCTTGCAGAAGTCTACAATCTGCTGTCCTATGGCCATGATCGCTTTGAAACTCACACCAGAAATCTGGATTTCTTTTACTTGGATCTGATCTCATTTCTTTAGGCCACCGCACCTTATCCCCCATACCTCTTAAAATAGTTACTAACTCGGAGGTGCTGATATTAACATTGTAATTCCCTATCCTCGCTTGCGTATTGGAATCATTGCTTCGGGCATCTCGTTCCTTTTTGAACCCAGATGAAGAACTCGTGTCTTTTACCTTGGTCTTGAGTCGAATCATGCGCTAGCCTGTTTAGATCGAGAGTCTCGTCCAGCAGGTCCCATGAACGCCTCGTACCTATTTTTACCGTATCTTTTTTCTGATTTTGCACGTCTCGATCCTGCTCTTCCATCGGCCCTTAGCTGTGCGACCCTATCCTCTTCTATCCGCAACTTCGTACCGTACCTGTTTTACAAATCGTTCGAAGTTGTTGCTGAAAATTCTCGTAAACTTTCCTTTAGCCTCCTCGTGGCTTCTGAACTTTTCTCGTTCAAGTTGCTCGCAAATGCCATAGCCGTCCAGTTATCAGGTACTTGAGGTAACATCATCCTCTCCCCCTGGAATCTGTCTACGAATTCTCGAAGCAATTTTCTCAACTTTTTAAACTCTTGAATGTGCTTTCATAAATGAATCTGTAAGCTCAGCAAAAGAATCAATAGAATTTTTAGGTAAAAGAGAATACCACGTTAATGCTCCATTTGTGAGTGTTTCACCAAACTTTTTAACCAAAACTGATTCGATTTCCTGTTTGGTTAAGTCATTGCCTTTCACGCCAGTAGTGAACGCAGTCACGTGATCTCGAGCGTCAGTTGTTCCATCATATTTGGGAATATCAGGCATTTTAAACTTTTTAGGAATTGGTAAAGGTTCTGTACTTGGCTTCCAGGGTTATTGTGAATACTTGTCAATATCTACCCCTTTGATTACGGGTGGTACGTCTTGTATCTGCTCTATACGATCATTCTGTTCCTTCAACTGTTTCTGCAAAGTTAGCACCAAACATTGTAAATTAGAATTATTTAGAGTACTTGACCCTCCATCACAGGATTCATTAGGAATTTCTTCGCTTCTAGAATTATCAAGCCCTGAACGCGGGTTCTCAAAAGTTGCTGTTTTAATTGGTGGAGGAGTTTGCGCCGCATTGGGTAATCCCCTGACAAAATCTTGCAACGCATTATTCACATGCTCCGTAATCAATTGCTTTAGAGTGTCTTGCTCCACAGTTGGTCGTTTCCCTATTTGATCATCAGCGCGAGAGGTGGACCTTGCAGGCGAGCTCCCACGTGACTGTTGAGGATATCTCGTTGGTGTGTGGTGAGGTGGAGTTGGACCTTGTTGGTCCAGCTGGTTGTTATCGTTAACGGTATACATATTTGATTGTTAAAGTTTGGAAAGTGAACAGATTATCAAATTTTCGATAACGGAACCAATTTGTTTAACCAAAAATGATTTCTCGGTCAAAGTCAATATCTAGAAGAAATCGGGTTATTGATAACCAAGATTTACTTAACTTTCCCAACAATTTTGGAAGAATGGATCAGAGAATGGAAATGATTGACAAAGGAAAATAAGAAATGGTATTAATTATATTGATTGCCCGTTACCATATATTACCGTAACAGATACATTTATGACTAAAGATTCCTTGCAACTGTACCGATTTCCCTTCCTTATTTACATCAAGTTCGTGTATCTTCCCTTCTTTGCATCCTTCATTCATTTCGCTCCTGTTTTTCCTTTAACAGCTATCAGGTCTGGTTCTTTCCCTCAATGTAACCCGTGGGTGTTTCTCATGTGCTTTTTCTGCATTCTTTAGTTCGTCTAATTAAGAGTGGCACTTGTCCTTATATCGATGTTCCACGTATCATACCCCGTCAGCTTGTTGATAGTCCACATGTGTCTTTTTTCCACCAATACAGTGTGCAAGAAAATTAACCCAAAAAAATGATTAAATTTTGGTCATCTAACATAAATTTATTTTTGCTAATTATAAAATAGAAAATGGGGTTGATGATCAAAATCAATCAATTCAACTTTTTTCTAAGGAGAACCATTCACTCGCTTTTCAGCGTTCTTTTTTGATATCCGAGCTTTGTTCTCTCCAATTCAGCTTGGATTTTGAATTAGAAAAAAAATTTAAAAAAATAAAATAAAAGGAAAGACGCTATGACTTTGGAGACGCAAGAAAACCATCTCTTTTTCTTCTTTGTTAGCACGGTGCATTGTCTACACTGCAAGAAGATCAATATATAGACAATCAAATTCCTTCTAACTTGATGTCTTCAAGGAGTAAGACTAGTTTTGTTCTTATGTCTTTTTTCAATTTTGAAACGGAAAAGAGACACCAAGATGGACAATATTCATTGTTGAAAAGAGTATTTGGATGTCGAGTGTATTGTACATTACTTTTCACAGAGAAAACAAAAGTTGCATTTGTGGTTGAAAACCAAGTTCCACAAAAATTTTATCCATCAATCACCAGTATTTCAAATACTGAAGTTCGGTAAGTCTAATACTGATGATCAAACAAGTATCTAAAATTTAAAGTCCAATATTTGTTACTGTATTGATTGAAAATAAACTCACCATGTGGATCAATCTTATGATGTCAGGTATGAGTAATACCCACAACATTGTCTATGAGGATACTGTATCTATTAGCTAATAAAGAGAAAATAGGTATGTGGATGATACTTAAGCACATTAGAAGCCACATAGATGAAAAGATCATTAATAGCTACGAATATGGAAAGGGATCCGCATAATCCCTGATTATGCATGATTGGTCATTATTACCTTAACCGTTATAAATCAATCATTTAATGGGTAATCAATGTGATAAAATATTTGTAATGGGTAGGAAATAAACAGGGGGAGCGATTACAAATTGTACCCTTGTATAAATCCCCTTACCATATCTTATATTCTCATTGGAAAAACTACTAAGTAATACTATCAATTGTCAATATTCTTGTCATTCTCTACCATTGGAAGATCTTGTTCTTTCCTATTGGAAAAAAGAAACAATCATCAATAAAATTTTTATTTCCTTATTCTCTCAGTTTTATTTTTCATTATATTATTGTCAAGGCTAGGTAAGCCTATAAATTATGCAGAATAACGGAATCTAAAACTGAAACTCAAATCTCAACATATAAAATAAATAAAAACTACAATTCGAAATGGTTACAACTCCGAAAATCCGTTAGAAATATGTCACAAGCTTCTAAGAATTTATTTTAGGTGTCTCTATGCATCAGAGTCTAAAGAGAATAAGGAAAACAACATAATAAGGATAGGGGGACTCCAAGGTCTGCGGACACTGGTAGATGTACCTTGAAGTCTCTGCGCATAGATTAGCTCACTGATACCTGATCTGATAGGAAGCACCTGGATCTGTAAAAAAAGATGTGCAGAAGCATAGTATGAGTACACCAGAGCGGTACCCAGCCTAACCTCGAAAGAGTAGTGACGAGGTCAGATCAGGGCCCTACTAAAAATAATAAAAGACTGGGTGAAAAGTTTAACAATATAATAATAATAATAATAATAATAATAATAATAATAATAATAATAATAATAATAATAATAATGATGATGATGATGATGATGATGACGACGACGACGACGACGACGACGACAACGATAGAAGTGAATCAAACAAGGAGTATGTCACAATTTAACTACACAGAATAAGGGCAAATAATACCTCACGGAAGAAAACAAGAATTTGCATATTTACGAAAATACAAAACAATCAAGACAAGTACACCAATAGGAAAAATATCAACAAGGGTAATCCCCAAGTATCGCCTCGTAGTCCCAAATCATAAATAAATTCACAATATTTCTTTTCCTTATATCACCGCGGGAGCCTTCACTTTTAATTTAAAAGAAATTATTTTTTCCCGAAATAATATCTCGCGTTTTAGCCCACCTTATCACACCACATGGCTTCTAGTAGTTCCCCCTACGAGCCACGCGTATCAAGCCCACCTTATCTCACCACATGCGTTTCAACACCCATACCTTATACCACCGCATGCGTATCAATATCACAATATATCACAGTTCGCACCACAAGTGCCCAAATATTTTAACTTGCCAAATAAATCAACAACAATATTATTTTTCACAATAAGGAGCTCACAACTCAATACAAAATCTCAACAAAATATTCGGGAGTGAATCACTCAACAAAAATAATATTTCAAAATTTAACACTTTGCCTCAATACAAAATTTCAATGTATGATACTTCTTATTTTTAATAATTTAATTAAGAAATTTAATTTTCAAATACTGAACACAGAATAAAAGGAACAAGGCTTCAACAAAACAAGTAAATTGATTAGCAGGAAAAGGTAAGGCAAATTTAAAATACAAGAATAGATCAATGATGATGAATATAACAGGATAAAATAATTTAATTAATAATTGACAGAGATCTACACAATTTAAAGATATAATCTTCCACATGTAGCCCGTGTACACACTCGTCACCTCGCGTACACGGCTTTCAACACATCACAATTATCATATCAATACCAAATCCTAAAGGAAAGTTCCCCCACACAAGGTTAGACAAGTCACTTACCTCGGCTTACATTAATTCAATCCACTAGTTGGCCTTTTCCCCGATTATCCAATTCCAAATGACTCGAATCTATCCAAAATAGTTAATTCGATGCAGTCAACACAAGTTATAGGAATTGATTCCATATGAAAATACTAATTTTTCCAACAAAATCTGAAATTCTACTCAAAATTCGCCAGCGGGGCCCACGTCTCGGAAACCGACAAAAGTTACAAATATGAACGTCCATTCAACCACGAGTCCAACCATACTATAATTACTAAATTACGATAATAATTCGGCCCTCAAATCTTCAAATTTAACCAAGAGGGTTTTTCAAAAATTTCCAACTTAAATCACCAATTAAATGCTAAAAATTACAATAGATTCGGATAATTTGATCAAAATTGAGTTAAGAATACTTACCCCGTTATTTCCCTTGAAAATCTCCCGAAATCGCCTCTCCCCGACTCCAAATTGGTAAAAATCTCATTTTCAGAACTTAAACTCTCTGCCAATCATTTCTTCTATGCGATCGCGGACCACGTCCTGCGATCGCGAAGGACAAAATAATTCTGCCCAAAAAAATGGCTTTCCTTCGCGGAAATTCTCATGCGACCGCAAAGCACTACCCTCACAACCCTATGCGATCTCGGCCCTCCTCACACGATTGCGAAGAGTTAACGCGTGTGAACCCAGTCGCCTCATTTCTTCTACGCGAACGCATTTCTTCTACGCGAACGCAGCACTATGCACGCGTTCGCGGAGCACAACCTAGCCAAACCTGTGCGATCGCGTTCCAACACTCGCGATCGCATAGAACAAAATCATCACTGCCCTAAACAAGCCTACGCGATCGCAGACAAGTTCATGCGATCGCGTATAAGGAAACCAGGTTCAGACATCGGAATATTCCAATATAATTCCAAGTCCAAAAATTGATCTGTTAACCATCCGAAACTCACCCGAGGTCGAGACCTCAATCAAATACACCAACAAGTCCTAAAACATCATACAAACTTAGTCGAAGCCTCAAATCACATCAAACAACGATAAAAACATGAATTATACCCCAATTCAAGCCTAATGAAACTAAAAAATTTTAACTTCTATATTCGATGCCGAAACCTATCAAATCAAGTCCGATTTATCTCAATTTTGCATATAAGTCATAAATGACATAACGGGTGAGTTTTGAACGAGTTTGGGCATTTTGGCACAGTAGGAGTGCGGGGCACATTTTGGAGTGCTGAGGCAAAGCCTCATGTGAGGACCACAGAAGGAAAATTACGGACTGCAGAGGTGAATTACGGACCACAGAAATTCTCTTGCAGCCGTAGAAATCCTCTTGCAGCCGCAGAAAGGAAAATCTGCAGATTTGATGGTCTGACTTTGAAAGCTTATATCTTTTAATCTACAAGGAATTTGGAGATGATCCAAAAGCTTATATCCTAGTAGTGCAGTCACTGTTGAACTGCGACCGCACAATTTGGATTACGACCGTAGAACCCGTAATGTGCGGACCGCACAAAAGATTTACGGTCAGCAAAATGGTGGATCAGATTTTTGTACTATATGAACGAGGGATAAAGTACTATTTCATATTTGGACTTTGAGAGCTCGGTTTGTGGCATTTTTTCATGGTATTTTCAAGAAATTCGTCGGGAAAAGTGACTCTAACTCGGATTTAGTTAATATACATGAATATATTATTGTTTTCATCATTTAATTAGTATTTTAAGATGGAAATTTGGGAAAAATTATAGAAATTTCATAAAATGAATTTTTGGGATTTGAATGTCGATTCGGAGTCGGATTTGAGTGAAACTACTGTGGTTGGACTCGTGGTCCAATGAGTTTTCATAATGTGTGACTTTTACTCGATTCCGAGACGTGGGCGCGGGTAGACTTTTTAGGCCAAATTTCCAATTCTTTGCTAAAGTCGTAGTTTCATTATTTCAATTAATTTCTTGTAGTTATATTTACAGTATGAAATTGTTTTGGCTATATTCGAGCCGATCGGAGTTGAAAAATCTGGGAAAGGCATACCACTTGACCGATTGATCGAGATTTGAGGTAAGTGGACCCTGTGTGGGGGAAATACCCTTAGGATTTGATACAGTTGTAACATTTTGTGATATGTGAGTTAAGACACTGATCATGAACAGTGATGGGATTGGCCATAAACTGGCAGGCATGATTAACAGCATAGCGGAGGTCCGGTCGAGCGCCGTGTACGCGAGGTGACGAGTGCGTACACGAGCTAAATGTGAAAATTTTGATTCTTGCTGAGTAGGCTTCTTTTAAAGTCCTTAACTGAGTTGCCTTAGCATATGTAGCGATCATGTTTAGCTTAGTATCGCATGTCTACGTGCCTTAACTCTTACTTGAAATTTTGTGCAACATGCTTATAAGAATTACCTGCTTTCTTTAATTTGAATTAAATCTTTAATTTTAAGATTTCTTGCTGAAAATTTGTTGTTCCTTCAGTTATCTGCTGCATATTTACTTTTGGGACTACGAGGCGGTTCCTCGGGAGATACCCCTATCACATATTTACTTTTGGGAGTACGATGCATTTTCTTGGGAGATCCCCCTGTTTGCATATTTATTTTTGGGACCACGAGGCGTTTTCTCGAGAGATCCCCTTGTTTGCATATTTACTTTTGGGACTACGAGGCAATTCCTTGGGAGATCCCCCTGCTATTGCATATTAACTTTTGGGACTACGAGTCGATCCTTGAAAGATCCCCCCTTGCTGTTGCATATTTACTTTTGGGACTACGAGGCGGTACCGCAGGAGCGCCCTTGTTGTTTACCTATATTTGCTGTGTTGTCGTCTTCCTGTAAATTCTCATTGTTCGCTTCTAAGTCATTTCATTATATT
Source organism: Nicotiana obtusifolia (assembly GCA_002018475.1). Classification (NCBI taxonomy): domain Eukaryota; kingdom Viridiplantae; phylum Streptophyta; class Magnoliopsida; order Solanales; family Solanaceae; genus Nicotiana; species Nicotiana obtusifolia. The sequence goes on from MCJB01006668.1 coordinate 106,731, forward strand.
ATTATATCTTCTGCCTTATTTTCCTATTACTTACAGTAGGGCCTGACCTGACCTCGTCACTACTCTACCGAGGTTAGGCTTGGCACTTACTGGGTACCGTTGTGGTGTACTCATGCTACTCTTCTGTACATCTTTTTGTGCAGATCCAGGTTCTTCCTATTAGGCTAGATACCAGTGAGATAGCCGGACGTAGAGACTTCAAGGTACATCTGCCGGCTTCCGCAGACCTAGGAGTCCCCCCTCTATCCTTATCATGTTGTTTTCCTTATTTTTAGTAGACTCTGATGTATAGAGACACTACGTAATTCTCTTAGAATCTTGTGACCTATTTCTACCGGGTTTTAGGAGTTTTAGTTATTTGACTTGTAGTTTTCATTTATTCAGCTATTGAGGTTTGAGTTTCAGTCTCGTATTATGTTATTTCGCAAATTGTTAGGCTTACATAGTATTAGAAACTACGTGCCATCACGACATCTTATAGAGGGTAAATTGGGGTCGTGACAAGTTGGTATCAGAGCACTAGGTTCTTAGGTGTTATGAGTCACAAGTAGGTTTAGTAGAGTCTCGCAGATCGGTACGGAGACGTCTGTACTTATCTTCGGGAGGCTATGGAATTGTTAGGAAAAGCTTCATTTCTTTGATTCCTTATTGTCCGCAATTGTTGACTTTAAAATTTTAAACCATTATCTTTATATTCTCTCATAGATGGTGAGGACACGCATAACTAGATCGGATGATTAGACACCTGTACCCCTTATAGAGCCGCAAGAAGCCGAGTTCTGGGTAGAGGCCGAGGACGTCCACTTGGTGCAGCCAGAGCACCCGCACGAGCTTCTACAAAGAAGCCAGTAGTAGATCCAGTTGGAAGACAGACACCTGAGACGCTTGTTACTACACCAGCCCTCTAGGAGACTCTAGCCCATTTTATGAGCATGTTCAGAACCTTGGCTCAGGTAGGATTGATACCACTTGCTCCTACCACATCTCAGGCTGGGGGAGGAGCACAAACTACAGTCGCCGGTACCCTAGAGTAGTGGGTCCAGGTCGACCGGGTTCTAGAGCTCCTACCCATGCAGCCAGTAGCTCCAGTTCAGCCCGAGGTTAGGGCAGTAGTTTCAAAGGGGGAGCAGCTCAGGCTCGAGAGGTACAAGAAGTACCACCCTACTGCTTTCAGTGGCTTGGCGTCAGAGGATGTCCAAGGTTTTCTTGAGGAGTTCCACCGTATTCTCTGTACTATGGGTGTTGTGGAGACTAGTGGGGTTTCTTTCACTGCATTCTAGCTTAGAGGAGCAGCCTACCAGTGGTGGCGAGCATACGAGTTGGGTAGTCCGGCTGAGGTAGTTTCACTCACTTGGACTTAAGGGAGTATGTTCCTCAGAGTCATAGAGATGCATCGCTCGAGAAATTTGAGCAGTTGCGCCAAGATTCTATGACCGTGTCAGAGTATGCGGTCTGATTCAGTGATTTTGCTAGGCGTGCACCAGCCTTGGTTGCCACTATCCGAGAGTGGGTTCGTCGATTTATTAAGGGGCTCAACCGCAGCATCAGACTTAGCATGGCCCGAGAGTTGGAGATGGACATGCTAGGAGATTGGAGGGCATGCTAACTCAGGATAGAGTGAAGAGGGAGGCCAAGAGGTCTCAAGAGTATGGCACCTACAGTGGTACTCGTTCCCTAGCTGCAGCTCGCCAGGGTAGGGGCTATGGGAGTCGCCATGTTCATTCAGCACTTCCAACTGCCAGTGGTATTCCGGCTATTTTTAGGCCCTAGGATCCTTATTATGCACCGGAAGTGTCCAGTGTACCTCCTGTACGGGGTGCTTCCAGCGGCCAGTCCAGTCGATCGGGTCCGAGCCAGTCACAGCAGCCACGTCCTTCGAGAGCTTGTTTTGAGTGTGGTGACACTCATCATTTGGTGAGGAATTGCCCCAGACTTAGGAGGAGTGCACCTCCACAGATTACTCAGGCACCGCATGTTCCACCAGGTCCTCAGGCTATGATTATAGCACCAGCTACCACCCATCTGCACAGCCAGCTAGAAGTCGAGGTCGAACAGATAGAGGTCGCCCTAAAGGGGGAGGTGTAACGATCTAGCCGGTCGTTTTGAGTATTACAGCCTCGTTCCCCCATTTACTACTTAATTCGTGCTTTACAGTTGCTATGTGACTTGCTGCGGTAATTGGTTTGGGTCCGGTGAGATTTTGGAATGAATTGGAATACTTAGTTCCAAGGTTTAAAGCTTAAGTTGAAATAGTTGACCGGATGTTGGCTTACGTGTAAACAGCCCCGAAGTAGAGTTCTGATGATTCCAACAGCTCCTTATGGTGATTTTGGACATATGAGCGTGTCCGTAAAATTATTTGGAACCCCGTAGTTAAATTAGGCTTGAAATGGCGAAAATAAGAAGTTTAAGTTAGGAAGTTTGATAGGGGAGTTGACTTTTTGATATCGGGATCGGAATCCGATTCTGAAAATTTTCATAGGTTCATTTTGTCATTTATGACTTGCGTGCAAAATTTAAGGTCAATCGAACTTAATTTGATAGGTTTCGGCATCTGATGTAGAAGTTTAAAGTTTTAAAGTTCATTAGGCTTGAATCGATTTAAATTCGTGTTTTTAGCATTGTTTGATGTGATTTAAGGGATCAACTAAGTTTGTATGATGTTTTAGGACTGGTTGTTATATTTAATTGAGTTCTCGAGGGCCTCGGGTGGATTTCGGATGGTTAACGGAATTTAATTTGGATAATTCTAGAATGTTTCGACGTCGTTTTTTCAAGAACAAGTGGTATCATATTAAGAAAATGAGCTCTAAATTCGGTTTTCATTGAATCATTATATCCGTATTGAAAATTCAGATCCATAGCAAAAGAAATCGTCGAATTTGGACATCGTATGAGGGAGTTATGCCCATTTCCGTGTTAGGAAATATTTTCCGTCGCCGCCAGCACCCAAGGTAACGTGGGGCGCTAGCCCTAGCACTGGGAATTGTTGGGATTCTGGAAAATGCGCCACAGGCAGCGCCCCATGCTACCTGTGGCGCTACAAACAGAAGGCACTCTAGGGGGTTTTGCCATTTTTGGCAAAAATAGAGTTGGGGAGCTCAGCTTGGGGGATTTTCAGAGGGCTTTTTCACAAATTTGAGCTGGGTAAGTGTTATTTATCCTAATTCCTTTATATATCATAATTCCATACTTATTTATATCATGAATCCATGAATTTAATTGAAGAAAATTATATTTTTATAAAATCTTCCAAAAATGTAAACTGAAGATTTGAAAGGCAATCCGATGTCGGAATTCGATAATTTTTGTATGGTTGAACTCGTATCGGAATGGGTATTTGAATTTTGTGATTTTTCGTCGGGTTTTGGAAAGTGGGCCCCACATTGACTTTTTGTTGACTTTTTCGAACGTGACTTAAATTAAGTCTCTGTCGAATTGTGAATAATTTCTAAAGCTCAAATTGAATTATTGGTAAATAAATTGCTAGGTTTGATTGTTTTGGAGACGAATTCGAAAAGCTTAAGTTGAAAAGGTTGACCGGATATTAACTTACGTGTAAACGACCCTGGAATATAGTTTTGATGATTCCAATAGCTCTGTATGGTAATTTGGATTTAGGAGTGTGTCCGGAAAATTATTTGGAAGTTCGTAGTTAAATTAGGCTTGAAATGGCAAAAATAGGAAATTTAAGTTAGAAGTTTGACAGGGGAGTTAGCTTTTTTATATCTGGGTCGAAATCTAGTTCTGAAAATCTTTATGGGTCCGTTATATCATTTATGACTTGTGTGCAAAATTTGAGGTCAATCGAACTTGATTTGATAGGTTTCGGCATTGAATGTAAAAGTTGATGAATTGGGGTATGATTCATATTTTTAGCATTGTTTGATGTGATTTGAGGCTTCGACTAAGTTTGTATGATATTTTAGGACTGGTTGGTGTATTTGGTTGAGGTCCTGGAGGCCTCGGGTATGTTTCGGGTGAGTTTTGAAGGAGTTTGGGCATTTTGACACTCTAATGATGTTCTGGGAACAGTAGGAGTGCGGGGGCACATTTTGGAGTGCTGAGGCAAAGCCTCATGTGTGGACCGCAAAAGGAAAATTGCGGATCGTAGAGGTGAATTGCAGATCGCAGAAATCCTCTTGCGGCTGCAGAAAGGAGAATTTGTAGGTTTGATGGTTTGACTTCAGAAGCTTATATCTTTTAATCTATAAGGAATTTAGAGTTGATCCAAAAATGGAAGTTGTAGCCCTATGAGTCTAGTTTTTGTAAAGGTAAACCAATCATCATTTGTATATTTGTACAGAAAGTTACGGGCAATTAGAATTGCGGCCGTAGAACCCGGAATGTGCGGACCGCACAAAACTTTTGCGGTCAGCAAAATGGGGAATCAGATTTTTGTACTATATGAAAGAGAATTAAAGTATTATTTCATATTTAGACTTTGAGAGCTCGTTTTGTGGCGATATTTCGTTGGATGTTCAAGAAATTCATCGGGGTAAGTGATTCTAACTCGGATTTGATTAATAAACATGAATAAATCATTGTTTTCATCATTTAATTATTTTTTTGAGATGAAAATTTGGGGAAATTGTAGAAATTTCATAAAATAAATTTTTGGGATTTGAATGTCGATTCGGAGTCGGATTTGAGTGAAACTAGTATGGTTGGACTCGTGGTCGAATGGGTGTTCGTAATTTGTGACTTTTACCCCATTCCGATATGTGGTCCCGGGTTGAATTTTTGGGCCAAATTTCCAATTCTTTGCTAAAGTTGTAGTTTCATTATTTAAATTAGTTTCTTGTGGTTATATTTATAGTATGAAATTGTTTTGGCTAGATTCGAGCCGATCGGAGTTGGAAATCGAGGGAAAGGCATAACACTTGACTGATTGAGCGAGATTTGAGGTAAGTGGCTTGTCTAATCCTGTGTGGGAAAAATTCCCTTAGGATTTGAGATCGTGTTTGTGATATGTGAGTGTCGTGTACGCGAGGTGACGAGTGCGTACATGGGCTAAATGTGAAAATTTTGATTCTTGCTGAGTAGTCTTCTTTTAAATTCCTTAACTGAGTTGCCTTAGCATATGTAGTGATCATGTTTAGCCTAATATCTCATGTCTACATGCCTTAACTCTTACTTGAAATTTTGTGCAACATGCTTAGTTTAATTACCTGCTTTCCTTGATTTGAGTTAAATCTTTAAATGTAAGATTTCTTTCTGAAAATTCATTGTTCCTTCGGTTATCTGCCGCATATTTACTTTTGGGACTACGAAGCATTTCCTCGGGAGATCCCCCTGTCACATATTTACTTTTGGGACTACGAGGCGTTTACTCTGGAGATCCCCCTGTTTGCATATTTACTTTAAGGACTACGGGGCGATTCCTCCGGAGATCACCCGCTGCTATTTCATATTTACTTTTGGGACTACGAGGCGATTCCTCGGGAGATCCTCCCCCCCCCCCC
>MCJB01006668.1:112215-278096 GCA_002018475.1 Nicotiana obtusifolia
CCCCCCCCCCTTGCCATTGTATATTTACTTTTGGGACTATGAGGTTGTACCTCGGGAGCGCCCTTGTTGTTTAGCTCTATTTGCTGTGTTGTTGTCTTCCTGTAAATTCTCACTGTTCGTTTCTCAGTCATTTTATTATATTATTATATCTCCTGTCTTGTTTTCCTATTACTTCCAGTCGGGCCTGACCTGACCTTGTTACTAGTCTACCGAGGTTAGGCTTGGCACTTACTGGGTACCGTTATTATTGGTCGGATGTTGACTTACGTATAAACAGCCCCAAAATAGAGTTTTGATGATTCCAACAGCTCTTTATGGTGATTTTGGACTTGGGAGCGTGTCCGTAAAATTATTTGAAAGCCCGTAGTTAAATTAGTCTTGAAATGGTGAAAAGAAGAAGTTTAAGTTTGGAAGTTTGACGGGGGAGTTGACTTTTTGATATCGAGGTCGGAATCCGATTTTGAAAATTTTCATAGGCCCATTATGTCATTTTCATAGGTTTCGGCATCGGATGTAGAAGTTTGAAGTTTTAAAGTTCATTAGGCTTGAATCGATGTAAAATTCGTATTATTAGCATTGTTCGATGTGATTTAAAGGCTCAACTACGTTCATATGATATTTTTGGACTGGTTGGTATATTTAGTTGAGGTATAGAGGGCCTCGGGTTAATTTCGGATGGTTAACGGAATTTAATTTGGATAATTAGGATATTTCGATGTCGTTTCTTAAAAAATAAGTGGTATCACATTAATAACATGAGATCCAAATTCCGTTTTTATTGAAGCATTATATCCGTATTGAAATTTCGAAGCCATAGCAAGAAGAATCGTCGAATTTGGACATCGTATGAGAGAGTTATGTCCATTTTCGTGTCAGGAAAGATTTCCCGTTGCCGCCAGCACCCAAGGTAGCGTGAGGCGCTAGCCCCAGCGCTGGGAATTGTTGGGATTCTGGAAAATGCGCCACAGGCAGTGCCCCACACTACCTGTGGCGCTACAAACAGAAGGGGCTCTATAAACGGGGGGGGGGGGTTTGCTATTTTTGACAAAAATAGAGTTGGAGAGCTCGGTTTGGGGGATTTTCAGAGAGTTTTTTCACAAATTTAAAATAGGTAAGTGTTATTTATCCTAAATCATTTATATATCATGATTCTATACTTATTTATATCATGAATCCGTGAATTTAATTTAAGAAAATCAAATTTTTATAAAATATTCCAAAAATGTAAACTAAAGATTTGGAAGGCAATCCGATGTTGGAATTCGATAATTTTTGTACGGCTGAACTCGTATCGGAATGGGTGTTTGGATTCCGAGATTTTTCGTCGGGTTCTGGAAAGTGGTTGAACTTTTTGTTGACTTTTCCGAAAATGACTTAAATTAAGCCTCTATCGAATTGTGAATAATTCCTAAAGCTAAAATTGAATTGTTGGTAAATAAATTGCTAGGTTTGATTAGTTTGGAGACGAATTCGAAAAGCAAAGCCGTGGTTGAGCTTTGAGTGGATTTTTGGTTTGAGGTAAGTGACTTGTTTAACCCTGTGTGGGGAAAATCCCCTTAGGATTTGGTACTGTTGTAACAAATTGTGATATGTGAGTGTCGTGTACGCGAGGTGATGAGTCCGTACACGGGCTAAATGTGGAAATTACTTTGCTGAGTAGTCTTCTTTTAAATTCCTTAATGGAGTTGCCTTAGCATATGTAGTGATCATGTTTAGCCTAGTATCGCATGTCTACGTGCCATAACACTTACTTGCAATTTGTGCAATATGCTTAGTTGAATTACCTGCTTTCCTTGATTTGAATTAAATCTTTAACTGTAAGATTTCTTGCTGTAAATTCGTTGTTCCTTCGGTTATCTGCTGCATATTTACTTTTGGGACTACGAGGCATTTACTAGGGAGATCCCCCTGTCACATATTCTTTTGGGACTACGAGGCGTTTACTCGGGAGATCCCCCTGTTTGCATATTTACTTTGGGACAACAAGGTGGTTCCTCGGGAGATCGCCCCCTGCTGTTGCATATTTACTTTTGGGACTACGAGGCGGTATCTCGGGAGCACCCTTGTTGTTTACCTTTATTTGTTGTGTTGTTGTCTTCCTGTAAATTCTCACTGTTCACTTATCAGTCATTTCATTATATTGTTATATCTTCTACCTTATTTTCCTATTATTTCTAGTAGGGCCTGACCTGACCTTGTCACTACTCTACCGAGGTTAGGCTTGGCACTTACTGTGTACCGTTGTGGTGTACTCGACGCTTTTGCACATCTTTTTGTGCAGATCCAGGTACCTCCTACTAGACCAAATATTAGTGAGCTAGTCCATACGCAGAGACTTCAAGGTACATCTGCCAGCGTCCACAGACCTCGGAGTCCCCCTCTATCTTTTTTTTGTTGTTTTCCTTATTCTCTTTAGAGTCTAATGTATAGAGACACTTAGTATTTCTCTTAGAAGTTGTGACCTATTTCAATCGGGTTTTGGGAGTTGTAATTATTGATTCGTAGTTTTACACTTATTTCGTATGTCGAGATTTGGGTTTCAGTTTATATTGTGTTATTCCGCAAATTGTTAGGCTTACCTAGTCTTAGAAACTAGGTGCCATCACGATATCTTATAGAGGGGAAACTGGGGTCGCGACAAGTCGGTATCAGAGCTCTAGGTTCATAGGTGTTATGAGTCATAAACAGATTTAGTAGAGTCTCGTGGATCAGTACGGAGACATCTGCACTTATCTTTGGGAGGCTATGGAACTGTTAGGAAAAAGCTTCACATCTTTGATTCCTTATCGTGCGCATTTGTTGACTTCGAAATTCTAAACCATTATCTTTCCATTCCCTCATAGATGGTGAGGGCACGCACAATTGGATACGATGATCAGACACCCGCGCCCCTATTGGAGCTACAAAAGGCCGGGGTTAAGGTAGAGGCCGAGCAAGACCACGTGGTGCAGCTAGAGCACCTGTACGAGCTGCTGTAGAGGAGCCACCAGTAGCTCCAGTTAGAGAGCAGGCACCTGAGATACCTGTTACTACCCCTGACTTCAGGAGACTCTTGACCAATTTTTGAGCATGTTTCGCACTCTAGCACAGGCAGGGTTGATTCCACTTGCTCCTGCCATATCTCAAGTCGGGGGAGCAGCACAAACTCCTGTATCTAGTACCCTAGAGCTGCGGGTCCAGGTCGACCAAGATTCAGAGGTCCAACCCATGCAGCCAGTAGCTCTAATTCAGCCCGAGGTTATAGCAGCAATTTCAGAGGCAGAGTAGCTCAAGCTCGAGAGGTACAAGAAGTACCACCCTACTACTTTTAGTGGAGTGGCGTCAGAGGATGTCCAAGGTTTTATTGAGGAGTGCCACTGTATTCTCTGTAGTATGGGTGTTGTGGAGACTAGTGGGGTTTCTTTCACTGCATTCCATCTTAGAGGAGCAGCCTACTAGTGGTGGCGAGCATACGAGTTGGGTAGTCCGGTCGAGGCAGTTTCACTCACTTGGACTTAGTTTTCAGATATGTTCTTGAGGGAGTATGTTCCTCAGAGTCATAGAGATGCATGGCGCGCAAAATTTGAGCAGTTGCGCCAAGGTTCTATGATCGTGTCAGAGTATGCGATCCGATTCAGTGATTTGACTAGGCATGCACCAGCCTTGGTTGCTACTATTCTATAGCGGGTTCGTCGATTTATTAAGGGGCTCAACCCCAGCATCAAACTTAGCATGGCCCAAGAGTTGGAGATGGACATCGCATACCATCAGGTAGTAGGGATTGCTAGGAGATTGGAGGGCATGCTAACTCGGGATAGAGAGAAGAGGGAGGCCAAGAGGTCTCGAGAGTATGGCACCTATAGTGGTACTAATGCCCCAGCTGCAGCTCGCCAGGGTAGGGGCTATGGGAGTCGCCCTGTTCATTTACCACTTTCAACCGCCAGTGAGATTCAGCCACTCCTAGGCTCCAGGATCCCTATTATGCACCGCCAGTGTCTAGTGTACCTCCTATACGGGGTGCTTCAAGTGGCTAGTCAAGTCGATCAGGCCCAAGCCAGTCACAGCAGCCACGTCCTATGAGAGCTTGTTTTAAGTGTGGTGACACTCGTCATTTGGTGAGGGATTTCCGCAGACTTAGGAGGGGTGCACCTCCACAGCCGACTCAAGTGCCGCATGCTCTACCGGGTCCTCAGGCTATGATTATGGCACCAGCCACCACCCCACCTGCACAGCCAACTAGAGGTGGAGGTCGGAAAGGTAGAGGTCGCCCTAGAGGGGGAGGCTAGGACAGATACTATGTCCTTCCTGCTAGGACAGAGGCAGTTGCATCCGATTTTATTAAAACAGGTGACACTCATCTTGTAGACCGTGTTTATCGGTCGTGTTTGGTATTACCTATAGGTTCAGGATCCTATACGGTGTATTGTGATGCGTTAAGCATTGGTCTCGGTGCGGTGTTGATAAAGGACGGTAGGGTGATTGCCTACGCGTCTAAACAGCTGAAGGTGTATGAGAAGAACTATCTTGTTGACAACCCCGAGTTAGCAGCTATTATTCATGCCTTGAAGATCTGGCGGCACTATTTGTATGGTGTCCCTTGTGAGGTCTACACCAATCACCGGAGTCTACAACATCTATTTAAATAGAAGGATTTTAACTCGCGTCAGCGGAGGTGGTTGGAGTTGCATAAGGATTATGATGTCACCATCCTCTATCATGCCGGGAAGGCCAATGTGGTGGCTGATGCCTTGAGTCGCAAGGCGGAGAGTTTGGGTAGTTTCGCATATCTACTAGTGGCAGAGAGGCCTTTAGCCTTGGATGTTCAGGCTTTTGCCAACCAGTTCGTCAGATTGGATGTTTTTGAGTTGAGCCGAGTTTTAGCTCATGTGGTTTCTCAATCTTCTCTTTATGATCACATCATGGAACGTTAGTATGATGACCCCCATCTGCTTGTCCTCAAGGAAACGGTTCAGCATGCTGATGCCAAGGAAGTAACTATTTGAGACAGCAGTATATTATGGATGCAGGGCAGACTACGAGTGCCTAATGTAGATGGTTTGTGTGAGTTGATTCTCCAGGAGGCTCACAGTTTGCGGTACTCCATTTATCCAGCTACTACGAAGATGTATCAAGATTTGAGGCAGCGCTATTAGTGGAGGCGGATGAAGAAAGACGTTGTGGAGTATGTCGCCCGGTGCCTAAATTGTCAACAGGTGAAGTATGAGCATCAGCGACCGGGTGGATTGCTTCAGAAGTTATAGATTCCAGAGTGGAAATGGGAGCGGATCACTATGGATTTTGTTTTTGGGCTCCCACGGACTCAGAGGAAGTTTAATGCAGTTTGGGTGATTGTGGATAGATTGACCCAGTCAGCTCATTTCATTCTCCTGGTTACTACTTACTCTTCGGAGCAGCTGGCTCCGGTCTATATTCGCGAAATTGTCAGGCTTCATGGCGTACCGGTGTCTATCATTCTCTGATCGAGATACACAATTTACATCTCGATTCTAGAAAGTCGTACATCGAGATTTGGGTACTCGCATGGAGTTGAGTACATCATTTCACCCTCAGACGTATGGACAGTCCGAGCGCACTATTCAGATATTGGAAGACATGCTTTGTGCGTGTGTGATGGATCTTGGGGGTGCTTGGGATCAGTTCTTGCCAGTTATGGAGTTTGTTTACAATAATAGTTATCAGTCGAGCATTCAGATGGCACCGTATGAGGCTTTGTATGGTAGGTGGTGCCGGTCTCCAGTGGGATAGTTCGACCCCGGTGAGGCTAGACTATTGGGTACGGATTTGGTTCAGGATGCTTTGGAAAAGGTTAAATTGATTCAAGATCGACTTCGTACAGCCCAATCCAGACAGAAGAGTTATGTGGATCGGAAGGTTCGCGATGTTACATTCATGGTTGGGGAGCGGGTCTTGCTTCCGGTTTCGCCCATGAAGGGTGTTATGAGGTTCAGGAAGAGGGGAGAGTGTTGCCCTAGGTATATTGGGCCCATTGAGATTCTTGAGAGGGTTGGAGAGGTGGCTTAAAGACTTGCACTACCACCTAGTCTCACTGCAGTTCATCTTGTGTTCCATGTTTCCATGCTCCGAAAGTATTACAGTGATCCGTCTCATGTGTCAGACTTCAGCTCAGTCCAGTTGGACAAGGATCTATCTTATGTTGAGGAGCCAGTGGCCATTTTGGACAGGCAATTTCGAAAGTTGAGGTCAAAGAATATTGCTTCAGTTAAAGTACAATGGAGGGATCATCCGGTCGAGGAGGCGACATGGGAGACTGAGCATGATATGCATAGCTGTTATCCTCATCTTTTCACCACTTCAGGTATGAATCTATACTCTTTCGAGGACGAACGTTTGTTTAAGAGGGGGAGGATGTAACGACTCGACCGGTCATTTTGAGTACTACAGCCCCGTTACCCCATTTACTGCTCAATTCGTGCTTTAGAATTGTTATGTGACTTTCCGGGATAATTGATGCGGGTCCAGTGAGGTTTTGGAATGAATAGGAACACTTAGTTCCAAGGTTTAAAGCTTAAGTTAAAATACTTGACCGGATGTTGATTCATATGTAAACGGCCCCGGAATAGAGTTCTGATGATTCCAATAGCTCTGCATGGTGATTTTGGACTTAGAAGAGTGTCCGTAAAATTATTTAGAAGCCCTTAGTTAAATTAGGCTTGAAATGGCGAAAATAGGAAGTTTAGGTTTGGAAGTTTGACCGGGGAGTTGACTTTTTAATATCGGGGTCGGAATCTGATTCTGAAAATTTTTGTAGGTCTGTTATGTCATTTATGACTTGTATGCAAAATTTAAAATCAATTGGACTTGATTTGTTAGGTTTCGGCATCGAAAATAGAAGTTTGAAGTTTTAAAATTCATTAGGCTTGAATCCAAGTGCAATTCGATCATTAGGGTTGAATCGATATGAAATTCGTATTTCTAGTTTTCTTTTATGTGATTTGAGGTCTCGACTAAGTTCATATGATGTTTTAGGACTGGTTGGTATATTTTGTTGAGGTCCCGAGGGCCTCGGGTGGATTTCGGAAGATTAACAGAATTTAATTTGGATAATTTAGAATGTTTTAACGTTGTTTATTCAAGAATAAGTGGTATCAAATTAATCAAATAAGCTCCAAATTCAGTTTTGACTGAAGCACTAGATCTGTATTGAAGATTCGGAGCCATAGTAAAAAGAATCATCGAATTCGGAGATCGTATGAGAGAGTTATGCCCATTTCATGTCAGGAAAGATTTCCCGTCGCCACCAGTGCCCAAGGAAGCGTGGGGCGCTAGCCCTGGTGCTGGGAATTGATGGGATTCTGGAAACTGTGCCACAGGCAGCGCCTGCTACAATTAGTAAGCGCTCTATAAATGGGGATTTTTGCCATTTCTGACAAAAATAGAGTTGGGGAGCTCGATTTGGGCGATTTTGAGTGGGGCTTTCACAAATTTGAACTGGGTAAGTATTATTTATCCTAAATCATTTATATATCATGATTTCATACTTATTTACATCATGAATATGTGAATTTAATTGAAGAAAATCAGATTTTTGTAAAATCTTCCAAAAATGTAAGATGAAGATTTGAAAGGCAATTCGATGTCGGTATTCGATAATTTTTGCATGGTTGAACTCGTAGCGGAATGGGTGTTTGGATTCCATATTTTTTAGTTGGGTTCCGAAAAGTGGGCCTCACGTTGACTTTTTGTTGACATTTTCGAAAATAACATAAATTAAGTCTCTGTCGAATTGTGAATAATTTCTAAAGCTCAAATTGAATTGCTGGTAAATGAATTGCTAGGTTTGATTGGTTTGGAGACAAATTCGAAAGGCAAAGCCGTGGTTGAGCTTTGACTGGATTTTTGGTATGAGGTAACTAACTTGTCTAACCCTGTGGGGGAGAAATTCCCTTAGGATTTGGTACTTTTGTAACAAATTATGATATGTGAGTGCCGTGTACGTGAGGTGACGAGTGTGTACACGGGCTAAATGTGGAAATTTTCGGTTCTTGCCGAGTAGTCTTCTTTTAAATTCCTTAACTGAGTTGTTGTAGCAGATGTAGTGATCATGTTTAGCCTAGTATCGCATGTCTACGTGCCTTAACTCTTACTTGCAATTTGTGCAACATGCTTAGTTGAATTACCTGCTTTGATTGATTTGAATTAAATCTTTAACTGTAAGATTTCTTGCTGTAAATTCGTTATTCCTTCGGTTATCTGCTGCATATTTAATTTTGGGACTATGAGGAATTTACTCGGGAGATCCCCCTGTCACATATTTACTTTTGGGACTACGAGGAGTTTACTCGAGCGATCCCCTTCTTCGCATATTTACTTTGGGACTACGAGGCTGTCCCTCGGGAGCTCCCTCCTGCTATTGCATAGGACTATGAGGCGGTTCCTTGGGAGATCTCCTCTGCTGTTGCATATTTACTTTTGGGACTACGAGGCGGTACCTCAGAGCACCCTTGTTGTTTACTCTATTTGATGTGTTGTTGCTTCCTGTAAATTCTCATTGTTCACTTCTCAGTCATTTCATTATATTATTATATCTTCTACCTTATTTTCCTATTATTTCCAATAGGGCCTGACCTGACCTCGTCACTACTCTACTGAGGCTAGGCTTGGCACTTATTGGGTACCGTTGTGGTGTACTCATACTACACTTCTGCACATCTTTTTGTGCAGATCTAGGTACTTCCTACCAGACCAGGTATCAGTGAGCTAGTCTATACGCGGAGACTTCATGGTACATCTGCCAGCATCCGCAGACCTCGGAGTCCCCCTTTATCCTTATTATGTTGTTTTCCTTATTCTCTTTAGACTCTGATGTATAGAGACACTTAGTATTTCTCTTAGAAGCTTGTGACTTATTTCTACCGAGTTTTGGGAGTTGTAATTATTAATTCGCAGTTTTACACTTATTTCGTATATCGAGATTTAAGTTTCAGTTTTACATTATGTTATTCCGCAAATTGTTAGGCTTACCTAGTCTTAGTGACTAGGTGCCATCACGACATCCTACGAAGGGAAAATTGGGGTCGTGACAGGAGGCTAGGCCAGATACTATGCCCTTCCTGCTAGGACGGAGGCAGTTGCATCTTATTCTGTTATCACAGGTATTGTTCCGATCTGTCATAGAGATGCATATGTCTTATTTGATCCAGGCTCCACTTATTCCTGTGTGTCATCTTATTTTGCCCCATATTTGGGTGTATCCCGTGATTCTTTGAGTTCTCTTTGTCTATTTTCCTACACCCATGGGTGATTCCAATATTGTTGACCGCGTGTATCGGTCATGTTTGATTATTATCAGTGGTTTCGAGACTAGAGCCGACTTATTATTGCTTAGTATGGCGAATTTCGATGTTATTTTGCGCATGGACTGGTTTCCGCCCTATCACGTTATCCTTGATTGTCACGCCAAGATGGTGACGTTGGCTATGCCAGGTCTACCACGGCTAGAATGGAGAGGTTCCTTTATTTATGTTCCTAGTAGGGTTGTTTCATTTCTTAAGGCTCAACGAATAGTTGAGAAGGGGTGTGATGCGTATCTGGCCTATGCGAGAGATGTTAGTTTTGATACTCCTACCGTCGAGTCAGTTTCGGTAGTGAGGGATTTTCCAGATGTATTCCCAGCGGATCTTTCGGGCATGCCGCCTGACAGAGACATTGACTTTGGCATTGATTGTTACCGCGTACTCAGCCCATTTCTACTCCACCTTATCGTATGGTGCTAGTAGAGTTGAAAGAGTTAAAGGAACAGTTGCAAGAGTTGCTCGATAAGGGCTTCATTCGGCCCAGTGTCTCGCATTGGGGTGCTCCTGTCTTATTTGTGAAGAAAAAGGATGGTTCTATGCGGATGTATATTGACTACCACCAGATGAACAAGGTTACAGTGTAGAACAGGTATCCATTTCCACTTATTGATAACTTATTTGATTAGCTTCAGGGTGCCAGAGTGTTCTCTAAGATCGACTTGCATTCAGGCTATCATCAGTTGAAGATTCGGGATCCAGATAAGTTGAGGACTTCTTTTAGGACTCGGTACGGTCATTACGAGTTCCTTGTGATGTCTTTTGGGCTGACTA
The DNA here is from genome assembly GCA_002018475.1 of Nicotiana obtusifolia. Taxonomy (NCBI): domain Eukaryota; kingdom Viridiplantae; phylum Streptophyta; class Magnoliopsida; order Solanales; family Solanaceae; genus Nicotiana; species Nicotiana obtusifolia. Next base: position 122,301 of record MCJB01006668.1, read on the forward strand.
ACGCCCCAGTAGCATTTATGTACTTGACGAACAGTGTATTTTAGCCCTATCTCGATTCTTTAATCATTGTGTTTATTGACGACATTCTAGTGTACTCCTGGAATCGGGAAGATCATGAGCAGCACCTGAGGTATGCTTCAGACCTTGAGAGAAAAGAAGTTATATGCAAAATTTTCAAAGTGTAAATTCTGGCTAGATTTAGTGGCATTCTTGGGTCATATTTTATCGAAAGAGGGGATCAAGGTGGATCAGAAGAAGATTGAGGCAGTTGAGGGTTGGTCCAGACCATCCTCATCTACGGAGATCCGAAGTTTTCTTGGCTTGGGGGTATTACCATCAATTTTTGGAGGGTTTTTCGTCTATTGCAGAACATATGACCAGATTGACCCAGAAGGGTGCTCCATTCAGGTGGACCGAGGAGTGTGAGGAGAGCTTTCAAAAGCTCAAGAGTGCTTTGACTGCAGCACCAGTGTTGGTATTGCCTACAGGTTCAGGGTCCTATGTGATGTATATTGATGCGTCGCGCATTGGTCTCTGAGCGGTGCTGATGCAGGATGGTAGGGTGATTGCCAACGCGTCTAGACAGCAAAAGGTGCATGAGAAGAACTATCCTGTCCATGACCTCGAGTTAGCAGCTATTATTCATGCCTTGAAGATCTGGCGGCACTATTTATATGGTGTCCGTTGTGAGGCTTACACCGACCACCAAAGTCTACAACATCTGTTTGAATAGAAGGATCTTAATTTGCGGCAATGGTTAGAGTTGCTTAAGGATTATGACATCACCATTCTTTATCATCCTGAAAAGGCCAATATGGTGGCCGATGCCTTGAGTCGTAAGGTGGTGATTTTGTGCAGCTTAGCATATCTACCGGTAGCAGAGAGGCCTTTAGCATTGGATGTTCAGGCCTTGGCCAACCAGTTCGTCAGATTAGATATTTACAAGCCGAGCCGAGCCGAGTTTTGGCTTGTGTGATTTCTCATTCTTCTCTTTATGATCGTGTCATGGAACGTTAGTATGATGACCCCCATCTGCTTCTCTTCAAGGAAACGGTTCAGCACAGTAATGCCAAGGAAGTCACTATTGGAGATGACAGTGTATTACAGATGCAGGGCAGTGTATGAGTGCCTAATGTACATGGTTTGCGTGATTTGATTCTCTAAGTGGCTCACAGTTCGTGGTACTCCAATCATCTAGGTTCTGCGAAGATGCATCAACATTTGAGGAAGCAATATTGGTGGAGGCGGATGAAGAAAGACGTAGTGGAGTATGTCGCTCAGTGCCTAAATTGTCAGCAGGTGAAGTATGAGCATCAGCAACCGGGTGGATTGCTTCAGAAGCTAGAGATTGCAGAATGAAAATGGGAGCGGATCACTATGGATTTCGTTGTTGAGCTCCCACGGACTTAGAGGAAGTTCGATGTAGTTTGGGTGATAGTGGATAGATTGACCAAGTCAGCTCATTTCATTCCTGTGGTTACTACTTACTCTTCGGAGCAGCTGGTTCAAATCTACATTCACGAGATTGTCAGGATTCATGGCGTACCAGTATCTGTCATCTCTGACCAGGGTGCGCAGTTTACATCACGGTTCTGGAAAGTCGTATAGTGAGAATTGGGTACTCGCGTGGAGTTGAGTCATTTCACCCTCAGACAGACGGACAGTCCGAGCTCACTATTCAGATATTGGGGGATATGCTTCGTGCGTGTGTGATGGATTTTGCGAGTGCTTGGGATTAGTTTTGCCACTTGCAAAGTTTGCTTACAACAACATTTATCAGTCGAGCATTCAGATAGCACCGTATGAGGCTTTGTATGGTAGATGGTGCCGGTTTCTAATGGGTCGGTTTGAGCCGGGTGAGGCTAGATTATTGGGAACAGATTTGGTTCAGGATGCTTTGGAAAAGGTTAAATTGATTCAGGATTGACTTCGTACAGCCCAATCTAGATAGAAGAGTTATGCGGATCGGAAGGTTCGTGATTTTGTATTGATGGTTGGTGAGCGGGTCTTGCTCCGAGTTTCGCCCATGAAGGGTGTTATGAGATTGAGAAGAAGGGCAAGTTGAGCCCTAGATATATTGGGCCTTTTGATATTCTTGAGAGAATTGAAGAGGTCGCTTATAGACTTGCACTACCACCTAGTCTCTCTGCAGTGCATCCAGTATTCCATGTTTCCATGCTCCGGAAGTATCACGGCTATTCATCCATGTGTTATACTTCAGCTCAGTCCAGTTGGACAAGGATCTATCTTATGTTGAGGAGCCACTGCCATTTTGAACAGGCTGGTTCAAAAGTTGAGGTCAGAGAACATTGCTTCAGTGGGGGGTCATCCGGTCGAGGAGGCGATATGGGAGACCGAGCATGATATGTGTAGTTGTTATCCTCATCTTTTCACCACTCCAGGTTAATTCTAAACCCGTTCGAGAACGATCGTTTGTTTAAGAGGGGGAGAATATAATGACTGGACCATCGTTTTGAGTATTACAGCCCTGTTCCCCTATTTACTGCTCAATTTGTGCGTTGCAGTTGTTATGTGACTTGCCGGGGCAATTGGTTCGGGTCCGCAAAGCCTCATGTGTGGACCGCAGAAGGAAAATTACGGACCGCAGAGGTGAATTGCGGACCGAAGAAATCCTCTTGTGGCCGCAGAAAGGAGAATCTGCAGGTTTGATGGTTTGACTTCAGAAGCTTATATCTTTTAATCTACAAGGAATTTGGAGATGATCAAAAAATGGAAGTTGTAGCCCTATGAGTCTAGTTTTCTTAAAAGTAAACCAATGATAATTTGTATATTTTTATAAAAAGTTATGGGTATTTTACTAAAGCCTAGTAGTGCAGTCACTGTTGAACTGAACCGCAAAATTTGGATTGCGGCCGCAAAACTCGGAATGTGCGGACCGCAAAAAATTTTGCGGTCAGCAAAATGGGGGATCAAATTTTTGTACTATATGAACGAGGGTTAGAGTATTATTTCATATTTGGACTTTGGGAGCTCGGTTCGTGGCGATCTTTTTGTTGGATTTTCAAGAAATTCATCGGGATAAGTGATTCTAACTCGGATTTGGTTAATATATATGAATATATCATTGTTTTCATCATTTAATTAGTATTTTGAGATGGAAATTTGGGAAAATTGTAGAAATTTCATAAAATGAATTTTTGGGATTTGAATGTCGATTCGAAGTCGAATTTGAGTGAAACTAGTATGGTTGAACTCGTGGTTGGGTGTTCGTAATTTGTGACTTTTACCCCATTTCGAGACGTGGGCCCCGGTCGACTTTTTGGGCTGAATTTCCAATTCTTTGCTAAAGTCGCACTTTCATTATTTAAATTAGTTTCTTGTAGTTATATTTATAGTATGAAATTATTTTGGCTAGATACGAGCCAATCGGAGTTGGAAATCGAGGGAAAGGCATACCACTTGACTGATTGAACGAGATTTGAGGTAAGTGGCTTGTCTAGCCTTGTGTGGGGAAAATCCCCTTAGGATTTGATATCGTGTTTGTGATATGTGAGTGTCATGTACGCGAGGTGACGAGTGCGTACACGGGCTAAATGTGAAAATTTCGATTCTTGCTGAGTAATCTTCTTTTAAATTCCTTAACTAAGTTGCCTTAGCATATGTAGTGATCATGTTTAGCCTAGTATCGCATGTCTACGTGCCTTAACTCTTAGTTGAAATTTTGTGCAACATGCTTAGTTTAATTACCTTTTCCTTGATTTGAATTAAATCTTTAAATGTAAGATTTCTTGCTGAAAATTCGTTGTTCCTTCGGTTATCTGCTGCATTATTTACTTTTGGGACTATAAGGCATTTCCTCTGGAGATCCCACTGTCACATATTTACTTTTGGGACTACGAGGCGTTTACTCTGGAGATCCCCATGTTTGCATGTTTACTTTTGGGACTGCGGGGTGATTCCTCGGGAGATCACCTCCTGCTATTACATATTTACTTTTGGGACTGACTACGAGTTGATTCCTCGGGAGATTCCCCCCCTCCCTGTTGTTGCATATTTACTTTTGGGACTACGAGGCTATACCTCGGGAGCTCCCTTGTTGTTTACCTCTATTTGTTGTGTTGTTGTCTTCCTATAAATTCTCATTGTTCGCTTCTCAGTCATTTTATTATATTATTATATCTTCTACCTTATTTTCCTATTATTTCTAGTAGGGCCTGACCTGACCTCGTCAATACTCTACCGAGGTTAGGCTTGGCACTTACTAGGTACCGTTGTGGTGTACTCATGCTACTCTTCTGCACATCTTTTTGTGCAGATCCAGGTTCTTCCTATTAGGCCAGCTACCAATAAGATAGTCGTACGTGGAGACTTCAAGGTACATCTGCCAGCGTCCGCAGACCTCGAAGTCCCCCTTTATCCTTATCATGTTGTTTTCCTTATTTTTAGTAGACTCTGATGTATAGAGACACTTAGTATTTCTCTTAGAAGCTTGTGACTTATTTCTACCATATTTTGGGAGTTGTAGTTATTTGACTTGCAGTTTTCATTTATTTCAGCTATTGAGGTTTGAGTTTTAGACTTTTATTATGTTATTCCGCAAATTGTTAGGCTTACCTAGTCTTAGAGACTAGGTGTCATCACATCATTCTACGGAGGGTGAATTGGGGTCGTGACACCACTGTACTTTTACTGAAGAAATGCTCTTCAATCTCAACTTTCTAACCTGTCTGTCCAAAATGGCCACTGGCTCCTCAACATAAGATAGATCCTTTTCCAACTGGACTGAGCTGAAATCTAACACATTAGATGGATCGCCGTGATACTTTCGGAGCATGGAAACATGGAACACTAGATGAACTGCAATAAGACTAGGTGGTAGTGCAAGTCTGTAAGCCACCTCTCCAATTTTCTCAAGAATCTCAAAAGGCTCGATACACCTAAGGCTCAACTTGCGCTTCTTCCAAAATCTCATAACACCCTTCATGGGCGAAACACGGAGCTAGACCCACTCACCAACCATGAATGCATCATCGTGAACCTTCCGATCCGCATAACTCTTCTTTCTAGATTGGGCTGTATAAAGTCGATCCTGAATCAATTTAACCTTTTCCAAAGCATCCTGAAACAGGTATGTGCCCAATAACCTAGCCTCGCCCGGCTCGAACCAACCCACTAGAGACCGACAGCGCCTACCATACAAAGCCTCATACAGTTCCATTTGAATGCTTGACTGATAACTGTTGTTGTAAGCAAACTCCGCAAGTGGCAAGAACTGATCCCAAGCACCCCCAAAATCCATCACACATGCATGAAGCATATCCTCCAATATCTGAATAGTGTGCTCGTACTGTCCGTCCGCCTAAGGGTGAAATGTTGTACTCAACTCCACCCGAGTACCCAACTCACGCTATACGGCTCTCCAGAATTGTGATGTAAATTGCGTACCCCAGTCAAAGATGATAGATAACGGTACGCCATGAAGCCTGACAATCTCGCGAATGTAAACTTGAGCCAACTGCTCCAAAGAGTAAGTAGTAACCACAGGAATTAAATGAGCTGAGTTGGTCAATCTATCCACAATCACCCAAACCGCATCAAACTTCCTCTGAGTCGGTGGGAGCCCAACAACGAAATCCATAGTGATTCGCTCCAATTTCCATTCTGGAATCTCTAATTTCTGAAGCAATCCACCCAGTCGCTGATGCTCATACTTCACATGTTGACAATTTAGGCACCGAGCGACATACTCCACTACGTCTTTCTTCATCCGCCTCCACCAATAGTGCTTCCTCAAATCTTGATGCATCTTCGCAACACCTAGATGATTGGAGTACCACGAACTGTGAGCCTCCTAGAGAATCAAATCACGCAAACCATGTACATTAGGCACTCATAGCCTGCCCTGCATCTGTAATACACCGTTATCTCCAATAGTGACTTCCTTGGCATCACCGTGCTGAACCGTTTCCTTGAAGACAAGAAGATGGGGGTCATCATACTAACGTTCCATGATGCGATCATAAAGAGAAGATTGAGAAACCACACAAGCCAAAACTCAGCTCGGCTCGGCTTGGAAATATCCAATCTGATGAACTGGTTGGCCAAGGCCTGAACATCTAAGGCTAATGGCCTATCTGCTACCGCTAAATATGCTAAGCTACCCAAACTCTCCACCTTGCGACTCAAGGCATCAGCCACCATATTGGCCTTCCTGGGATTGTATGATATGGTGATATTCATAATCCTTAAGCAACTCCAACCACCTCCGCTGCTGCAAGTTAAGATCCTTCTGTTTAAATAGATGTTGTAGACTCTGGTGATCGGTGTAGACCTCACAAGGGACACCATACAAATAGTGCCGCCAGATCTTTAAGGCATGAACAATAGCTGCTAACTCAAGATAGTGGACAGGATAATTCTTCTCATGTACCTTTAACTGTCTGGATGCATATGCAATCACCCTACTGTCTTGCATCAACACTGCGCCCAGACCAATACGTGACGCATCACAATACACAGTGTAAGACCCTAAACCTGTAGGAAACACCAATATTGGGGTTGTAATCAACGTTGTCTTGAGCTTTTGAAAGCTCTCCCCACGTTCCTCGGTCCACCTAAACGGAGCACCTTTCTGGGTCAATTTGGTCATAGGTGCAGCAATAGAAGAGAAACGCTCTACAAATAGGCGATAATACCCCGCCAAGCCAAGAAAACTCCGTATCTGCATAGCTGAGGATGGTCTGGAGCAACTCTGCACTGCCTCAATCTTCCTCGGATCTACCTTGATCCCCTCGCACGAAACTATATGACCCAAGAATGCAACTGAATCTAGACAGAATTCATATTTTGAAAATTTTGCATATAACTTCTTTTCTCTTAAGTCTGAAGCATAGTCCTCATATGTTGTTCATGATCCTCCCAGCTCTGGGAGTACACCAGAATGTCATCAATAAACACAACGACGAATGAGTCAAGATAGGGCTAAAATACATTGTTTATCAAATGCATATATGTTGCTTGGGCGTTGGTTGGTCCAAATGACATTACAAGGTATAAATAATGACCACACCGAGTCCTAAAAGCAGTCTTCGGGATATCTGGCTCCCGAATCTTCTGCTGGTGATAGCCTGAACCCAAGTCAATCTTAGAGAACACCCTGGCACCCTGAAGCTGATCAAATAGGTCATCGATATATGGCAATGGATACTTGTTCTTCACCGTAACCTTGTTCAACTAGCGGTAATCAATACATATCCGCATAGAACCATCCTTCTTCTTCACAAATAAGACAGGAGCACCCCAAGGTGTTACATTGGGCCAAACAAAACCCTTATCAAGCAGTTCTTGTAACTGCTCTTTTAATTCCTTTAATTCTGCAAGGGCCATACGATATGGTGGAATGAAATGGGCTGAGTGCCCGGTAACAAATCAATGCCAAAGTCAATATACCTGTCGGGTGGCATACCCGGAAGATCCGCTAGGAATACATCTGGAAAATCCCTTACTACCGGAACTGACTCCACGGTAGGAGTATCAGTACTAACATCTCTCACATAGTCCATATATGCATCACACCCCTTCTCAACCTTTCGTTGAGCCTTAAGAAATGAAACGGTCCTGCTAAGAACATAATCTAAGGTACCTCCCCATTCTAGCCGCGGTAGACCAAGCATAGCTAACGTTACGTCTTGGAGTAACAATCAAGGATAGCCTGATAGGGCGACAACTAGTCCATGCCCAAAATAATATCGAAATCCACCATATTAAGCAATAATAAATTAGCTCTGGTCTCAAAACCACTGATAACAATCAAACACTACCGATACACGTAGTCAACAATAATAAAATCACCCACGGGTGTAGATACATAAACAGAAGAACTCAAAGAATCACGGGGTACACCCAAATACGGGGCAAAATAAGATGACACATAAGAATAAGTGGAGCCTGAATCAAATACGACTGATGTATCTCTATGACAGACCGGAACGATACCTGTGATAACAGAATCGGATACAACTCCCTCCATTATAGCAGGAAGGGCATAACATCTGGTCTGGCCTCCCCCTCTAGGGCGACCTCGACCTGTCCAACCACCACTTCTAGGGGGATGTGCAGGTGGAGTGGCAACTGGTGCAGTAATCATGGCCTTAGAAACTTGAGGGCCCTGTGGAATAGGTGGGGCCTGCGAAAACTGTAGAGGTGCACCCTTCCTAAATCCGGGACAATCCCTCACTATATGACGAGTGTCACCACACTCAAAACATGCCCTCGGAGGACGTGGCTGCTGGTACTGGCTTGGACCTGATCGACTGGACTGACCGCTGAAAGCACCCCCTCCAGTAGGTACAGTAGACACTGGCGGTGCCTAATATGGAACCTGAGGTCTGGGAGTAGCCAGAATACCACTGGAAATTGGAAGTGCTAAATGAATAGGACGTCTTACATAGCCTCTACCATGACGGGCTGCAGATGGGGCACGAGAACTGTTTTATGTGCAAGAATCTCGAGGCCTTTTGGCTTCCGTCTCATCTCTCTCCCGGGTCCGCATACCCTCCAATCTCCTAGCAATTGCCACCACCTGCTGGTATGCGATGTTCATCTCCAGCTCTCGGTCCATACTGAATCTGATACTAGGGTGGAGTCCCTCAATAAATCGATGAACACGCTCTCTGACAGTAGCAACCAAGGCAGGTACATGCCTGGATAAATCACTAAACCGGACTGCATACTCCGATACTGTCACAGAGCCCTGTGCAACTGCTCAAACTCCGGGCGCCATGCATCTCTGAGACTCTAGGGGACAAACTCTCCCAAGAACATATCAGAGAACTGAACCCAAGTAAGTGATGCTACCTCTACCGGACTACCCAATTCATATGCTCGCCACCACTGATACGTCGCTCCCTTAAGCTGGAATGTAGTAAAAGCGACCCCGTTAGAATTCATAATACCCATAGTATGGAGGATACGGTGACATTCCTCAAGAAAACCCTGAGCATCCTCCGAAACCAAACCGTTGAAAGTGGGAGGATGGTACTTCTTGTACCTCTCGAGCCTAAGTTGCTCTCCCTCTGAAACTACAGCCCTAACCTCGAGCAGAACTGGGACGACTAGCTGCACTGGTATAACCTCTGGGGCAGGGTCAACCTGGGCCCGTGACATTGGGGTACGAGCGGCGGGAGTCTGTGCTCCTCCCTCGGTCTGAGAGCAGGAGGAAGTGGAATCAACCCTGCTTGAGCTAGAGTGCCAAACATGCTCAAAAACTGGGAAGAGTCTCTTGAAGTGCAGGGGTAGTAACAGGCGTCTCAGGTGCCTGCTCTCAAATTGGAGCTACCGATGGCTCCTCTACAGCAGCTCGTGCAGGGGCTCAGGCTGCACCACGTGGTCTTCCTTGGCCTCTGGCTCTGCCTCTGACCCGGCCTTGGCCTCTTGCGGCTCCAACAAGGGGCGCGGGTGTCTGATCATCAGATTCAGCTGTGTGTGTCCTCACCATCTGTGAGAGAATAAAAAGACAATAATTTAAAATTTCGAAGTCAACAAATGTGCACGATAAGGAATCAAAGAAGTGAACATTTTCCTAACAGTTCCATAGCCTCCCGAAGATAAGTATTAGACGTCTCCATACAGATCCACAAGACTCTACTAAACCTGCTTGTGACTCATAACATCTATGAACCTAGATCCCTGATACTAACTTTTCACGGCCCCAAAATCTCCTTCGTAGGAAGTCGTGATAGCACCTAATCTCTAAGACTAGGTAAGCCTATTAGTTATGCGGGATAACGGAATCTAAAACTGAAACTCAAACTCAACATATGAAATAAATAAAAACTGCAATTCAAAATGGTTACAACTCCCAAAACCCGGTAGAAATAAGTCACAAGCTTATAAGAATTTATTCTAAGTGTCTCCATGCATCAGAGTCTAAAGAGAATAAGGAAAACAACAGAATAAGGATGGGGGAGACTCCGAGGTTTGCGGACATTGGCAGATGTACCTTGAAGTCTCCGCGCACAGACTAGCTCACTGATACCTGGTCTGACAGGAAATACCTGGATCTGCACAAAAAGATGCGCAGAAGCATAGTATGAGTACACCACAGCGATACACAATAAGTGTCAAGCCTAACCTCCGTAGAGTAATGACGAGGTCTGGTCAGGGTCCTACTGGAAATAATAAAAGACTGGACGAAAAGTTTAACAATATAATAATAATAATAATAATAATAATAATAATAATAATAATAATAATAATAATAATAATAATAATCATGATGATGGTGATGAAGATGACGATAGAAATGAATCAAGTAAGGAGTATGTCACAATTTAACTACACGGAATAAGGGCAAATAATACCTCACAGAAGAAAACAGGAATTTACATATTTAGGAAAATACAAAACAATCAAGATAGGTACACCAATAGGAAATATATCAACAAGAGAACTCCCGAGGTACAACCTCGTAGTCCCAAATAATAAATAAATTCACAATATTTCTTTCCTTATATCACAACGGGAGCCTTCACATTTAATTTAAAAGAAATTATTTTTCCTTGAAATAGCATCCTACGTTTTAGTTTACCTTATCACACCGCATGGCTTCTAGTAGTTCCCCTAATAGCCACGCGTATCAAACCCACCTTATCTCACCGCAAGCGTTTCAACACCCAGACTTTATACCACCGTATACTTATCAATATCACAATATATCACAATTCGCACCGCCCAAATATTTCTACTTTCCAAATAAATTAACAATAATAATATTTTTCACAATAAGGAGCTCACAGTTCAATCCCAATGTATACACTCAACAAAATATTCTAGAGTAAATAACTCAACAAAAATAATATTTCACAATTTAACACTTTGCCTCAATACAAAATTTCAACGTCAGATACTTCATATTTTTAATAATTAAATTATGAAATTTAACTTTCAGATACTGAACATAGAATAAAAGGAACAAGGCTTCAACTAAACAGGTAAAGCAATTAGCCCGTGTACACACTCGTAAGTGATAGAGATCTACACAATTTAAAGACATGATTTTCCACATTTAGCCCGTGTACACACTCGTCATCTCGCGTATACGGCTTTCAACACATCACAATTATCATATCAATATCAAATCCTAAGGCGAAGTTCCCCCACACAAGGTTAGACAAGTCACTTACTTCGACTTGCGTTAATTCAATCCACTAATACGCCTTTTCCTCGATTATCTAATTCTGAATGACTCGAATCTAGACAAACAATTATTTTGATGCAGTCAACACAAGTTATAGGAATTGATTCCATATGAAAATACTAATTTTCCAACAAAAATCCAAAATTCTACTCAAAATTCGCCAGCAGAGCCCACGTCTCGGAACCCGACAAAAGTTACAAAATATGAACGCCCATACAATCACGAGTCCAACCATACTAAAATTACTAAATTCCGATAATAATTCGGCCCTCAAGTCTTCAAATTTAACCAAAAGGATTTTTCAAAATTTTCCAACTTAAATCACCAATTAAATGCTAAAAATAGCAATAGATTCGGGTAATTTGGTCAAAATTGAGTTAAGAACACTTACCCCATTATTTCCCTTGAAAATCTCCCTCTCCCGAAAATCGCCTTTCCCCGAGCTCCAAATTGGTACAAATGGAAGTCCCATTTTAGAACTTAAACTCTCTACCCAGTCATTTCTTTTATGTAATTGCGGATCAAGTCCTGCGATCGTGAAGAACAAAATAATTCCGCCCAAAAAAATGGCCATGCGACCGCAGCACTGCCCTCACAAACCTATGCGATCGCGGGTCTCCTCACGCGATCGCGAAGAGTAAACGCATGTAAACCCAGTTGCCTCATTTCTTCTACGCGAATGCGGCACCATCCACGCGTTCGCGAAGCACATCCCAGACAAATATATGTGATCGCGTTCCAACACTCGGGATCGCATAGAACAAAATCATCACTGCCCAAACAAGCCAACGCGGTCGCAGACAAGTTCATGCAATCGCGTATAAGGAACCAGGTTCAGACATCATAAAGTTCCAGCATAATTCCAAGTCTAAAAATTGATCCGTTAACCATCCGAAACTCACCCGAGGCCCCCGCGGACCTCAACCAAATACACCAAGTCTTAAAACATCATACGAACTTAGTCGAAGCCTCAAATCACATCAAATAACGCTAAAAACACGAATCATACCCCAGTTCAAGCCTAATGAAACTAAGAAATTCCAACTTCTATATTCGATACCGAAACCTACCAATCAAGTTCGATTGACCTCAATTTTTGCACACAAGTCATAAATGACATAACGGACCCCGATATCAAAAAGTCAACTCCTCGGTCAAACTTCCAAACTTAAATTTTTATTTTAGCCATTTCAAGCCTAATTTAACTACGGACTTTCAAATAATTTTTCGGGCACGTTCCTAAGTCCAAAATCACCACACAGAGCTATTGGAATCATCAAAACTCTATTCCGGGGTCGTTTACACATAAGTCAACATCCGGTCAACCTTTTCAACTTAAGTTTTCATCCTTGAGACTGAGTGTCTCAATTCATTCCGAAACCTCACCGGACCCCAACCAGCTATCCTGGCAAGTCACATAACAGTTGTAAAGTACAAAATGAGCAGTAAATGAGGGAACGTGACTACAACTCTCAAAACGATCAGCCGGGTCTTTACAATTATTACTCTTTATATTAGGAAAAAAGTAAAATAAAATTGATTATTGAAAATCCGAATTATTCTTTAATTTGCTTTGACCACAAAAACTATTTTTTTGATTAGACAGTTACTAGCAAAATATTAGTCATGAACAAAATTGGTCCGTATTGAACAAATGTAATGGTGTCTGGCAAGTTAGATACGTCATTAAAATGTTGTTGACATTAACGGGCTAAATTAGAGATGAACAAGCAAATCACCTCAAACTTGAAAAATAAGGATATATTAAATCAATCACTTATATGTTGAAAAATAAGTGAAAGACATGCATGCCAGCTCCAATTTGAGAGTGAACACTGGAATCAATCACTTCAAAAATAGTAAAAAGTGGGTACCATGAAAATGAGGTAATAATATAGTAATACAACAAAAGGACTTGCATGGGAGAGAAGTGTGAATAACGTATGCTTCTTAAATGGGAAAGAAAATAGAGCCCATTTGGTATTTCTTGGTATTAGCTGTGTATCTTGAGTTAACCACAAACTAACATTGTTGAGTACACAGTTAAAAATGTGATGAGATGATTGGATCTCTTCATCTTAATTATTGGTTTTTAATTTGAGTTTCGCGAATGAAAAACCTCTTAATCAAAAGCGCTTTGCCTGCTTAATGGACTTGGTGGATGCGAAATTTAACTAATTGAATGAGTGAGTTTCAAATAACGGACACGTAAAGAAGAAGAAAAAACCTGTAGGCTAACTCCTTATGAATATACCCGGTGCTAAAGAGGTTACGTGTGAATTCACATCCAGAAGGACAAGGAAAGGATTCAGTGCTTGATTAATTAAGCTAATTAATACCGATTACTGACAGTGTTATAGCCTTTTACGTTTTTTAATCACACTTGGCTTCGAAATGCAAATGGAATATCCAGGACCACATTATCACAATAATGCTCCATATGATTCTATGGAAAAAGGGAACAAAGTGACGTGTATGATGGTTAGCCTTTTCTTTTTTATAAGCAGAAAACTTACATGTGAATTTCATGGAATTTGGTTGCAAAACGATGGGGAATTATTTCCGTCATAGTTTCATCAGCAAAAGGTGAAATAAAGATATATGTGATTATGTAGCATTCTAGTTACCAGTTCAATGGGATCCATAATCTTTGACGGTGAGTTTAAATTTATGTGTAAAATTTATTAAAATTATAAAAAAATAAATATGAACTTATAAATTTTAAAATAGCTCAATGCTAAAAAGAATCTTATAAATTGAATCTATAAAATTTGAATTTTTTAAATCCGCCTGCATATATAATTTTATGAAGACCATCATTTTTTATTACTCCTCAACTGGAGGTCTTGGGTTTGGGCCTCCGAGTTTGAGTTCCGAGAAGGAAAACGGTCATGGTAGAAAAGAATTACTCCTTTTAAATGGTCTATCCGAAACTAAATTAGTCAAAGGTCAATGAATTTTGAATATTGGATAGTTAAAAGGAGAAAAAGACCATCATTTTTCTATCTTCCTTTTTTTAGACAAAAAAAGATCCATTCTTAAAGCAAAAATAATACAACACCCATAAAATCATACTACTATATATCATGGTGCAGCAAGAAAAAGAGAATTAAGAAAAAAAGAAAAGAAAAGGAGGTTGGGAAAACTATCCAATTTTCATATATTATAAACGTGTGTAGGGGTGTATAAAGAAAACCGATAAATCATACCAAATCGATAATCCGAGTCAAACCGGAAAAAAAACACCTGATGTGGTTTAGTATTGGAAAAAAAATTCGACCATAATTGGTTTGATTTGGTTTTAACTAAAAAAAGTCAAACCGAAACAAAACCAATCTGATAGTACGTTTATACATTATTTAAAAATATTTTATACATATAAATAATTATTGTAAAGTAATTTATAAATATTTCTTAAATTTTTTCACAGTTTTATCTTTTTACGTATTATTTCAAGTTTGGACTTAACATTCCTGAATAGTAAATAACTTTTATAGCCCATAAATGTAGTAACTCAAACATAGTTCAAATCAATACTAATGCTAACAAAAGAAATTCAATTCAACACTAGGAATGACGATAATATTGGATATCTATTTTTAGTTTTACATTGGTTTATATTGAAAATGCATAACTTAGTTTATCTTTTTCTTTAGTGTTTAGTTATGTAATTAATAGTATTTATTTTAGCATGACCTATATAGTATTTTTAGATTATGTTAATTTTCATTATCGCTTATTAATTAGCAATATTTGATTTATGTAATTTTGTTATCTTTTTTTATTGAAAATTTTAGTATAATGCTGTGACTTATCTCAAATTATTGTGTTATTTTCTTGAAAAATATATTATACGGTTGTATTTTACTGGGACTAAAGAAATAGTTGGAGCACAAGTTACATATTTTGTTCTATGAAGACTTTATCGGAACAAAAATTCGAAAACCCGAAAAACCCGAGAAACCCGTGGTTGAAAACCCGATTTTGTTGATTTAATTTGGTTTATAGATTTAAAAACCCGACACCATAGTTTAGTTTGGTAATTGAAAAATACAAACCAACCTGACTTATATACATCCCTAAACGTGGGTATAGAACTAATGTGTTGATTGGAGAGTGCTAGTATTTGATATGTATTAATTTCTAATCATATGATAACGGTTATACATATATGACCAATGTTGAATACCATTGTGAAGATTGAAATGTTGTTTTCAGTTTATCTAATCAACCAAAACCTGTTGTTTTTACATTTCATATTGACCTCATGAGAAAAGAAGACAATTGAAATTTGGGTCCCATTTGGCTCTATGTGATACCCGACTTCCTAGTTCCTTTCAAATAGATAAAAGTTTAAATAGTATAAGAACAAAAAACATTATATTACCAAAGTCCAGTTCTCAACACATCCAATATAATTATGACATGTCTAAACATTTAGTTGGTTTAAGGACCTAGGTTTAGGTCTTCCAAATAGAATCATGAGATGTTGTGCAAATTTGAAATTTCAAAATGGAAACATCATAATCGAGTTTTAAATAAAAGTTTTGTCGTAGGTGAAAAAAAAAAAAAAAAAGTTTTGTCGAAGATGAGTTATAAGGAAATTTTGTCACGATGCTTTTAAGGGCAGATTTAGAATTTCTAGAATATACGTGCACCATTAAAAATAATTGAGAGAAAAAAATATTAAATGGGAATTGAGCTCTATTTCTTTGAGTAAATAATTAAGTATTGAACCAAGTGTACTATTCAACTTTTATGGAGCACAGAGACTAATATATAATATTGGACCAATTCTAAAAAATTGGTACATAAAATACCTAATTAGACGGAGGAACTATGGGTTCACGTGCCCCATAATTTAGGCTATAGATACGCCCTTGGATGCTTTGAAGCAGAGGCAGACCTATGCTTTAAAAAGTGGGGTCACCGAATCACGTTAACTTCGGCAAAAATTTTAAATATATAAACTTGGGTGTGGGTGTGTGTGTATATATGCTTGGAACCTTAAGATCAAAATTCCGATGGAATACTGATTGAACAGTTCACTCACGTGCCTCCGCCATTTTCAAATTTCGGGTCTGTCTCTGCTTTGAAAATAGTGCAGGTTTATATTATTATACACTAGTATTAGACCCTGCATGACGCAGATAACATTAGAAAAATATTAATTATGTCCAACAATGGTCAGACTTTGTTTAGCATAATAAATCATATTCTTTTAACAAAATTGAGAATTTTATATCTTAATGAAGTTCCCAAAAATAAAATAATAAAATTAAAGAAAACTAGTTACATAGTCATTAGTTAACTTTTGTATTTCTTATTTTAATTTATTATATTTTCGAATATTTCGTATTATTACATTGATATAAAAATTTCTGTTAATGGCTTAGCATCCTTGTCCATTACCATTTCATATATCACCGATATATATTTTTCCTTCTCCTAATTCTTTAATTTTTAAATTTTTTTATGTTGTTAATAGTTTTTAAATATTTAAATATATCACTAATAAATTTGTATTTCATTAATTTATTATATTTTTAAATTAATATCCTAGCATTTTCTCTATCCCCCGTTTTGTATATTTGTTATACTATGATATATTGGTTTTCCTCATTTATTTTTTTATTTATGTTTTAATAATTTTTTATTTTGTATTACATCTATTAACGAAATTTTTTTCTTCTATTTCATTTTAATTATTAAAAATTTTCTATATGAGAAAGATCATTAAATGTCTAAAATTTTACTATGTTGCTCAGAAAATTTATTATTCAACATTTTTATTTTTGAGTTTACTTATTGAGATTAGAGTTATGTAATATTTTTATTGTATGTTATTGCTTATCACAAATCAAAAATAATTTCTTATCTCAAACTAAAGTAAGTCTTATTCTTGCAACCTTTTAAACCATTTTAGTTCGTTGTTGCATTATACAATACTTAATTTAATTCTTAAATTTAATTTGTTTCACACTCTTATTTTATAGCTAGAAATTCATTCATTATATAAAATTCAATGAGTTGAGAAGGTAAAAAAGGATAAAAAGTAGAAGAAAATTAGGTTTAGCTATGACAGAACAACACAAAATAATTTTTATTTAAAAGTAATTTGACCTTTCTTTTTGTAGATGTACAATAATTTTATAATTGTTGAAGTACTACTATTTAATAATGAAAAAAAGTAGTAAAAAGAAAATAATATTCTAATACTCCTGGTATACCAAATAAATAGCAGCTTTTGTTATTTGCCAAAGCAAAAAAATTACATAAAAAGATTTGAATATAAGCAAATAAGAATTAAGTCATAGTGAAACATCTTTTCTACACATAGATACTATTTCAAATCATGTTCTTTCAATACATACACTAATGAGAAAATGACTCAGGAGTCAAGGGGTACCATCTTATATTACAAATATGCTCTCTTTTTTATCATCTGATTCTCGGTCTTTGGTGCTCTATTTTAAAGAACAAGGCATAACATGGGTCCAATCAATTGAGATAATTACCGCACAAAGATTATGGGTGTTCTACAAAATTTAACAGTTATAGCTATTATCATTTATTTGTATATATTCAAAAGAGTATTTTCTATTCTTTAACAAAACAGGAAGCCTGTTGAAAATATAATCAAAATAAATGATAGATGATATAATAAAATGTTAGATTGAAAATTTAAATACAATAATTATCGGTAATTACATATAACGCATACATATGATCCAATTATGAACATCACAGAAAGACTTATTTTATATCAACTTTATAAACCTTACAATATTCAAATCCACCAAATAATCATACTAATTGCTCTTAAAAACTGATGATATACTTCTAGAAAATGAATGAATTAAACAATAAGAACAGTATCATATAATAGTTGCATAATTTTTTCAAATTTCATAAATAAGAAAAAAAAAAAAAAAAGAGAATTCAACGCACTACTGCTTTAAGGGAAAGGTAATACATTAGAGATTGCACAACTTTTAGATGGATCTGCCTTGCTTTCTCATTCCTCGAAAGAAGAGTATATATAAATGAGTTTAAGCTCGTACTCCCTAAAATCTCTCCTAAGAATATTCTAAGAATATCATTTTCCTATAATATATCATATAATATCACATCTCTAACAAATATAGATACACAACATATGATTCCTATATTTATAGTTTTACACATTTACAGATTATAGTTCATTAAAAAAAATTCAGTTCTCTATAGATTCAATAATGAAGCACGGCGAAAAAACAACAAGGTGCGCTAAATTTATTTTTATAGTAATTAGCTCCTATCAATTCAAACTTGATTTTGCAATCTCAATTAAAAAAAAAATAGTTTTCTGAGAATCTAATTCTTATAAAAGGTATGTGTAAATGTCAAAACGTGTATTTTGTTGTTTCCTTGTCAAAAAAGGTACTTACAGTTATTAATATTGTACACAAATAAGGTTAGATACAGCAAAACTTGTATTACTTTTATTATTAATTTTCCAAATAAAGAATTAATATTTCAACTTAAAAGAATGTGTAAGATACAAAACTTTAATTAAAGATACATAAAGTAATATATATTGTACACAAATAAGGTCAGATACAAAACTTGTACTAAATAAAGAATACTTCATCAATCTTTAATTGATTAGTCAACAGATGTCCCTACCATAATTATAGGTTACCTAAATTATACTATACTATGTTATTTATTTTTCAAATTAAAATACCTATGATTCTTTCTAAAACAAAGAAAACATATCACAACTGAATTATACACAAAAGTTTAATTAAAAATACCTACGGTAATATATATTGTACACAAATAAGGTCAGATACAAAGCTTGTACTAAATAAGCTATTCTATGTTATTTATTTTTTTGAAATAAAATCTATAGTTAATAATATAATATAGTTTTGATTAGTCAACATATGCCAAATATTTGCTATCATAATTAAAAAAAATATTTTTCATTCAACTACTACTTTAATTAATTATGTTTCTATTTATAATTTCAAATTATCATTGTTGTCTTAAAATTGCCAAGTGGCTTTATTTTAGCTTGCCACTTAGTTTAACCACATTACAAACTGCCCAACTTTTAATATAACATAGATTTAATTAAAAATACCTACAATAATATATATTGTACACACATAAGGTCAAATACAAAGCTTGTACTAAATAAGCTACTCTATGTTATTTATTTTTTGAATTAAAATCTATATTTAATAATTATGTTTCTATTTATAATTCCGAATTAACATTGTTGTCTTAAAATTACAAAGTGGCTTCATTTTAGTATGCCACTTGGCTTAACCACATTGCAAACTGTCCAACTTTTAACATAACTAGTATTAAACAGCATAAAATTATTATTTGAATTATTTGAACTATGTGCAAATAACCTTAAAATTAAACCTTCTATATAGAAATTATAAATAATTATTAGATATTAATTAAGAAGCAGGACATGAAATCATTTTTCAGATCTCATAGTGGATAACATGTTATTTTTTTCTATACCGTAATAGTCCAACCCCATGATTTTGGCTCTTTATATTTTATTTTACGGATAATATTTAAGAATACTAAACATACAACGTTGTGATCTGTCTTGTTTGAGCACAATAAATCATATTATTTTAGCAAAATTCTTACTACCGTTTTGTTTTTCATCTCAAGTTCAAATAAGTCTTATCCTTCTATATTTTTAGACATAAATTTTTTCTCTTTTTGTTCTTTGCCTATAATTATTGCACTATTTATTACTTTATATTGTTATACTGTAATGTGATCTTTTATTAGCTTATTAATTGACTTAATGTCTTACTTATGACCCTATTAATAATCATCAATAAATATAATTTTTTTATGCTTAAAATTTAATGTATTCTTACATTATTATTCTCTTACTCAGAACTCTTTCACCATTCAAATTTATCAAGAATATTTTTGAGTATTATTTGATAATTTAATTCATATATTTTAAATAAATTTAAAATATAAGTGTCATCGCACTATCTATATTTTCCTCTTATACATTCTCTTCCCTACTAAGAAATTTTAATTAGCTTTTTACACAAATTTTTTTGGCCGATACTCAAATAATATCACGTTTTATTTAAAAATATAATTTTTAATTAGTCTAAAAAGTAATACATAAGTTCTTTCATTGTTTCAAATCTATTAAATCTTTTTATAATTATGTTTTGTATTACGTGCAATCATTAGTAAAATTACCTACATGAGATATTTATTTAGTATATTAAATTTTTAATTGGTATCAAATTCTTATTTTTCTTTATCTAGCAAAACTTGAATTTTGTGATCATCTTCATATTTTAAGCGTTCTCATCGTAACTTTAAGAACTTTCGAATCTCAAGTTCAAATAGTCTTTTTGTTTTTTTTACTTTTGCTATAATGTTATCTAATATGTAATGTTATCAAATTTTTATGTAATTTTTTTTATTAAATTACACTTTTGTTTAATATTCTTGTTCACTACTATTTTTTTAATATAACATAGATAGATATATAACTATTTGATATTAAATTAAATATTATTTTTTTTAAAACTATTGCTTGAAAATTTTAAATTATTTAAATTTATCAATAATATTTTTAAGTATTGTATACTTTCTTTATTTTATTTTGTAAAGTAATACTTAGTATAAATATTGTCACATTATTTCTAATTTATTTTTATTATTTAATATTTTAAATTTTTTCTTTTATCTATTAGACTTTGGTTATGTGGGCTTATCCACATGCATGCCATTTCCTATCATACTTAAACAAAATTTTCACATCTCAAATTCAAATAAGTTTTAACCTTCTTTTCTGTATGATGAATTTTTTGATTTTTTTTAATCTATTTGTTCCTTGGTTTTGCTATTATATTGTTCAATACTTAATTTTATTACATTGTCATGTGACTTTTTATTAGCTTTTATGAATTTAATATCTATTTTTACCATGTTCAGATTTGTTCTTATTAAGTTTAAACTTTTTATTATACAAAAAATATTTATTACGTATAAAATATTCGTTTGTCCGATATGTCAATACTAATATGACTTTATTATTCTCTTGTTATTAAAACAATAATACTGATTATTTTTTTCTTACCTTATAAATAATTTATATATTTTATTTAACATCTTATTTTGCTGCTTGAATTTTTTTATTTTTAAAGTCATTAAATCTTTAATATCTTAAGTAAATTTTAGGTTTTCTTTTTTTTTGTATGGTAACTTACTCCAAAGTATAAGTACTCATAGGTTATCTCATTTTATGTTTTTCTATATTTTTTAATTTTTTACCTCCATATTTCTGGCTAATATAGAAGAAAATCTATGAGTGGATCAATATATAAATATAGATATGCATATAATAATAAAAATAGGTATATAGATTATATTTCTCTAAGATCTATTTAGATTATGTATAAGATCTATTTCATTGAACTACTTCCATTAATTATGTTTTCATTTATAATTTTTAATTATTATTATTATTATCCGAAAATTGCCAAGTGGCTTCAATTTAGCTTGCCACTTGACTTAACAACATGCTTCACTACCCTCCTTTTAATATAATATAGATATACATATCCTTATAAGTACTTAAGATAGAACTCCTCGAGTTGAAATATTAGATTTATCTCTGCAATTCAATCATACCACTAATGGTAAATCTATACCGCTTTATTCCTTTTTTGATTACTAATCTTGGAATAGTTATTTTATGATTAAAAATAGTATGAGAATAATTTATTAGAGATGGAATAGGAATCTCATGATAAGTTAATGAGGATAAATCAGTAAAATTGACAATTATAGGATTAATAGAATTTACCAAACAGTCAATAAGAAATAATATCAGCATAATTAATTTTAACATAACTAATTGCATAGGCCATAACTAATCCTAGCATAACTTATCTTTAAACTAAATGATCCCTTCTATTATAGTTAATAGTGGTAGTAGTAAGACTTCCGCAAAGTATAAGTATGTAATTGATAATTAGAAATAAGTTTAAAGGTGTTTGTGTGTGTTTTTTTCTGTTCCTTGTGGCAGTAATTGGTGCAACAAATTCCACTGTCCACTCCCAATCTGAACTTAATTACTAGCTGGCAAGTATCCACTTTTTCAAAGTTGAAGTGATTGATTTTTATCATTTCTCACAACTTGTCCAATAAATGTCATAAAAACATTTCAATCACATGATATTTAGCTTTCTTGCGTGCTGTGGCCGACAAATATCGATTGAATGGAGGGTTATGAGCAAGAAGTTACTTAGAAAAACAAGAAATCATTAATTAAATTTTTGTAAATTTTTACTTAAAAAGCTATATTTTACATAAAAAAAATATTGGGTTCAAATGAACTCGATGCAGAAGCACTGGATTCGCCCGTGGATTAAAGTTTTTTATATAATAAGTGTAAGTTCAATTATCATTTTCCTCCTTTATCGTTCCACATTCTCGGATCCCTATTATAATACGAAGATATTTAAAATATTTCTCGTCTAGTATAAAACTGCCTTTGTGAAAGTGCTAAATGTGAGTAGGAATTGCCAATTTTGTACATGCTGCTTTTCCTAAAAATTTCAAGAAGTTCGAGTAAAAATTATTTGAATTCTTAAACATAGAACGAGTAAAATAAGTGTTAAACAAGTCATGATAGTGCATTAGTGCTCATTTTTCATGTAAATTATCAACTCTTTCACTTGTGCTAATTAAGTTTGAGGAAAAGGTCCAGTGCTGGATTATTAACTCCAAAGAGCTAGCGCTATAGCCATTTACATTTTCTTTTTCTTTTTCTTTAATAGAAAAAGAAAAAACGGTCCGTCATTGTAATTATATTTTGCAAGGAAAATTGTCATGTGATTATCATTGCCCGTCTTTAATATAAATTTTTAAATGAAATAATCACACTAATTTAGCAATACCTTGATGACAGAATTTTGTAATTTTCAATATGCCACGTCATTTTTATAGGAGCATTTCATTAAGAATAATTAAAATTAAAGAATTTATTTAACGGCGAGTTTATGCTTTCTTTGAACCAAAAATTTATCAGAAACAGTTTTTCTATCTGCACAAGGCAGAGATAAAGTTTTCGTACATACTATTTTTCACATATCCCACTTATAAAATTACACTGAATTTTTTGTTGTTGTTTGTTGTGTTGATTTGTTTAGAACGTAAAAAAAAAAGATGTCATTAAAACAGAACACAAGGAGTATAATTTAATATAATAATGCTATAATAATCTGATAACGACTCTACCTATCTTTCTGTATACCATTGTAAAGAACAAAAAGCTTTTTTCAGCTTTCTTAATCAACCAAAACAAGAGGTTGTATTTTTATTTCATATTGATTTTATTAAGAAGCAGTTAAAATTTGAGGGCCTATTTAGTTGTGCGTGATACACGACCGATGAGTTTTTTCAGAAGGAATAGGAATGCTATATGCATAGTCGATTCTAAAGTTTTTTGTTAAGGCGTAATCACCCAAAATTTTCGGGCAAAGATCACTTGTAGTCTGTGCCGATACTATTTATATTCGCTACCCGTAAAAACATATAAATTTATATATTTTTTATATATAATACATAGAAATGTATATATAAACAAAAATATTTTAAAAAGATATTTTTTCGATTATTATTTTGATAGCGGCTATATAATGTTAATTTTTCAAAACTGTCTCATCTGATTATTTTGTTTTTCATTTCTTTTATTCTTCTGATTAAAGAATGAACTGGAAAATTAAAAATAAAAACAAGTTAACACTTCATCAATTTTCTTCCTTTTTTCCAAATCCATGCTTATGACGAATATAAAGCTCACAATCGGTAAGATGAGATTTTGTCAGCTTCTCCTTTTTCTGGCGCTAACACTACAAAAATTATAGTAAGATTTTGCTTTTGGCACATGTATTAAAAATAGTAAAATTTATTTTACAGTTACTTCTCAAAACACTATGTGTTATCAGTATTTAAGAATAAGTCCATCAATAGAACTCGGAAAATATCAATATGACTATCAAAAATCTAAAAATTCTGTTGATTTGAGATCCTAGGTTCGAGACTTCAAATAAAATCATGATGATGTTGTGAATTTTTTTTTTAAGTTTCAAGATGGAAAATCTTATTAAATCAGTTCTTGATTGAAAGATTCTTTTTTAAATAAAGGATTAAAAGATTTCTATTGCTGCGTATTGAGTAATGTCGTGAGGCTTGGTGAAGATTAAGTTCATATGCTTTTATCCTTATTTTTGGTCAACTTTGTCCCTATTTGTATAAATAAGTAAAAGAATTTAATTTATGTTACACCGTTTGGAAAAAAAAGAAAAAAAAAAAGAACTAATCCTATAAGTTAAATTAATGTACTTTTCGGTTTCAACATTCTTTTCTACTAAACTAGTCATGATACTTAATTTTGGAGCGATATATATCACAGAATAATAAAAATTGAAGAAAGGAAGAAAGAATTATCTTATCCATCAAGGCATGAGGATTACGCTATTTAACTAAAACCTATCTATGAAAAAAAGAATTAAAAAGAAGTTAATTTCCATATATGGTGCGACGTCTCTCTGTCTAAAAAAATCTTATTAAACAGAACTACGAGCTGCCGCTATGATAAGTTTGCCTTTATAAAAATAGATTTATTTTTATTTTCATTATTAAGTTTTACAATAATGTGTCAAGACTGGTAAGATGAAAGAACCAAATGAGTATTTATAATATATATCAGTGGTAATATGATACCGATAGTATTAGTACGGATTCTCGCATTTTGTATATGACTACCTGTTGTTTTTTTTATTTGGTCATCTTATTATCTTATTGTTTCTATGTTGTTTTCACATGACTTGTTGGTGCTGTCCCTTCTTGTCTATCTTGTCATTAATGTGGTGCTTATGCTTTTCTGAGCCGAAAGTCTGTTGGAAACAAACTCTCTAACTTCACAAGGTAGATGTAAGGTTTGCGTACATACTATCCTCCCCAGACTCTACGGTGCGGAAAAATACTAGGTATGTGTTATATCAGTGCGTAATGCTAAAGTTGATTTCTTAGATTAAATAATTACTAATATAATTTTTAGAGATTTGCGCTATTGCGACTTGTAAATGGCGGCAGTAACATGACAATGTATTGAGTTAATTATATTTATATATTAAGCATTTTTCTATACCGAATTAGTTGGACTGCTCGCGAAAACCACAATCGAAAAGATTAATGAGAATATAATTTATATATTTATCAATACAATTCAACCGGTTACACCATACTATTACTCTATTTCAAGTTATTATATTAGAGATGCTAGTATTAAAACTTAACATGTCATTGTATGCCAATACAAATGAAGGTGTATTTATACAATGTCAGCGCACTTGACTTAAACTCGACGTGAGAATGTGTGTCTACATTTTTTTGGTCCCCCACTTATTATTGCTAGTGTATATTTTTATCAACTATACTATGATCATCATCCTCGTGTCATAGATATTTCTAGCCTTCTAGGGCGTCTTAGTAATTTGACACTTCAAACCCCTAAATAGAAATTTTATGTTGTTTGGTAAAGTTTTTTAATATAACCAAAATAATGTGTTATTAATGCGACGATGAAATTGTCTTTATGTGATTTATATGTTATGAATTCGAATTATAAAAATGATCACTAATTCTTGACGGATAAATTCTTTATATCACATCTCTTAAAGTACGGTCCTTTTTTTAACTTTATCTGAATGCGAAATGACCGCCCAATATGATATTTGTCGCAAATATAACATTATATATTCATAAAGGAAAGAATAGAATAGGAAGAAAGTAAATGTAGAATAGCTAGCATGCTTTGACGTGACCAAACGCAGAGAACTTTGAAAATGGACAATAACATAAGACGAAAAACAAGTCGTTAGAAAATTCCGTTGCCTCCCTCCATTAAAAATCACCGCCCCACTTCCGCCGTGCGCCATCATAGAACCTCCGCGACAGAACCATGATTTGACCCGAATCGCATCTCTTAAATTCCAACAGATTGTTAAAAGGCAATTAATAGCATGGGCGCATCAATGTCCAACACAGCGGCGAACGGTTCGGCCACCGGTGGCGGAACAGGGCTCGGAGACATGCCGGAGAGTTGCGTTGCCTGCGTCTTCATGTACCTGACGCCGCCGGATATCTGCAATCTGGCTCGGGTGAACCGTGCATTCCGCGGCGCCGCTTCTTCTGACGCCGTATGGGAATCCAAGCTTCCTTGTAACTACCACCAGATGCTCCACCTTTTGCCTCCTTGGAGATACGACGGTCTTCCCAAGAAGGAAATTTTTGCCCTTCTCTCCCGCCCCGTCCCCTTTGACGATGACAATAAGGTACTCGAATTTCTTCATGATCCCCATTTTACTCGTTTCATTTTGGTTTTCTCTGTGCTTTATTTCCCTATTTTGTGTGATACTATTTCTTTTTTAGTCTCTCCCAAAAAGAATGTTACCTTTCTATATTTAAAAACAATTAGCTTTAAACTTCTTATTTACCCGTAATTAGATGATTTATAATCATAGAAATAGTGTTTACTTAATCGTATAAACATCTATGGCTTGTTTTAAAACCCGCTTAGCTTAGCTGATTAAAAGTAGCTGATAAACATCAAATGCTGAAAATCACTTTTAGGTGTTCAAGCTGATTTTGTAAATAAACAGTTATGTGTTTGTTTGGATAGAACTGTTGAAGCTGATAATAAGTGATTAGCGTAATTGGTAAAGAGGTGCTTAGAAACACACTTCTGTAGATATCCTTAAAGCTATTTACAAGAAATTTGAATTTAGAAGTAATTTTACCTGAAATAGACGAATGACGGTAATAGAATAAAGAGATAAATAAAATTTTATTGTGGGAAAAGTATTTCGGAAATATAAAAATTTTTATGGATAAAATCATAAAAGGCTTGGTCAAACCAAGAGTACTTATAAGCTGTAAAACTAAAGTTGGCGGTGACCAACTCATGGCTTTTGGCTAATTTTGACTTATAAGCATCTTGGGTGTTTACCAAACGCGTACATAACACAAAAAGTGCTCAAAAGCTAGTTTCACCATAAGCTTAGCCAAACACCCTCTAAAACCACAAGTTTCAAAAGTTTTTCTTTCTTCGTGTGCAGTCAAACACAATCTCATTAAAAAAAAGTTGGCACGGAGGGAGTATAATATTCTTGCACGCATCTAATTAATCACTGAACATATACCTTGTAAGTCTGAACAAAAGGTTAGGCAGATGAAATCACGTAGCTTTTCTTTTTTGGGCTCTGCTGGGATTCGAATGATCTTTCATTTGTCATTTAGATAAGTTATGTGATATTCTTGTTATTATTGTAAAATGAGTTACTGTTAAATTGGTTTTCTAGGTCAATGTTGATGTTGGCCATTTCTAGGATGAAACTGAGTGTTGGCTATCTGTTATTTTGATCAGGGGATAGAGCTTGCAATCTTTGAGAATTTGTTTAGACTTGTATTTTTCAAATATTTTGGATTACTTTTATTGGAAAGGACTATAAATCTTGAGTTTACACTGCTTAAGTAGGTTCTTGATGGTACAGATACACTCTTTATTTGTTTCTCTAATGCCTTGGATCAATGTTCTCGAAATGGGGAAAAGGGAGTGTGAGAAATATGTTGAGCTTCGATGAGGCAAAGATAGCACAACACGAAGCACCCTCTACTTCCAACCATAAGTATGGTTGGGGTTTTCAATATTTAAAAAAATGTTGTGGCGCAGTTGAGTTTCATTGTATTTTCGTAGACTTCCAAATTTTAGGCACACTTTTGATGTTATATTTACTAAAAGTACTTTGCAAAAAATGGGGAAAAAAAACAGGAAGTATGGTTGGATAGAGTAAGTGGAAGGATTTGCATGTCAATCTCTTCAAAGGCGATGTCCATAACTGGTAGTGAAGACAGGAGACATTGGAACTGGTTTCCAACAGAAGAGTCAAGGTTAGTTTAATCTGTTCTTTGTTCAAATCATATCCAACAATATCATTATTAAGCTTAGTTCTTCACTAATACATGTGAAAATGAGGTATTAGGAAGTTAAGTCAGAGAGTTTGATATTTCTCTTGCAGTTAAGCCCTTTCTTCTCATTAACCCCCATCACAAGCATGATCAGATGTTTGAGTGGAACTTTTCTGATTTCATTGCTAATATACAGTATGGTGTATAGTACGAGATTTCCTACATATAATAGCTTCCAGTTTCTACAACAGATTAGGGGTTATTAGTGTCTTTATACTTACTTTTTCCCCACACAGCATTCTATCTTGTGCAATAACGAAATTATACATGTTCTTTTTCCTGTTCTGAAAATCATGTTGTGAACTGTTGTAGATGATGAAGAATATTATATCCATTTCAATTTTTGGTGCCTTTACCAAATTTGGCCAGATTATATGCTAATGTATCGTTGCTGGGAAAATGGTTGTCATGCTGATCATTTATAGGTTAACTTTTTGCCAAGCCATGATGTAATTTGGACATGTTAGAACTATCAAGATTTTAGGGAAGGCCATAAAGTTATGGAAATGCCTTAATAGATAATTTAAAGTTCTTGATCAAAACATAGATTTTTTCTTTCCATGCTTTTTTCGAGCCAAGGATCTATCCGAAACAGCCTCTCTACCTTCATAAGTAGGGGTAAGGTCTGCGTACAAACTACCCTCCCCAGATTGTACTTGTGAGATTACACTGGGTTTGTTGTTGTTGATCAAAACCGAGATTTTTGAGAGTTTGGAAGGTGCCCGGTGTGGTCTCCAACTTTTACTTTTGTGCAACCTGCTGCTATACCTTTTCCATGCCAATTATAGCTTTCAGATGTTTATCGTGGAGCTTGAACTTTCTGTTTGCCTTTTTTGTGAGGAAGGTGATGAATTAATCAATGCTCTATTGCACACCTCTATTTGATGGTTTAATAGATATCCAAAGGGTAATAAGAAAAGCAAAATAGCTAAGACTAATAAACAAGAGAGGACTGAAGCATTGATGAAAAGCAATTCCCCTCTTCTCTTACACCTCTTTGGTGTCCTGCTTGATTCTTGATACACTTACCTAAAACTTTCAGTTGAATCTCTTGATCACTAGACTTGATTCTGATGGGATGAGGATGATGGTGGTGAATTGCCGTTCACAAATACCGTCCTTATTTTGATAAATGATGATGACAACTAGTGATGATTCTTGTTCCCAATAGAAGAGGTGTGAGAGGTTTCTCCCAAAAAAAAGACATTCAAAGAGGAGGAAGAGGTGTCGCCTTCTGTTGAAACAGCCACAGTTTAGTTGCACAGGAGTTAAAAGAATAGCATGCCAAAATGTAGATTTTCACAGGCTTCAGGAACTTCCTGTAAGTTAGTCGTGAGGAAGTACAGCTCAACAAGGTTCAGCTGAGCTTTATCAATATTGTTTTACCCCACAGATTTGGCCGGTTTACGAGTTACCAGATACAATAGGAATTTGTTAGATGCTTGACTTCTGTTATCCGGTGTACTATTAATCCGCTGATTAAGCATTTGGGGATATTTGCTCTAAGTTCGTACTTTGTTTTCTTAGAATTAACTGCTTGAAGGGTGTCTCTAGAATTAGGGTTCGAACATTGTTTGGTGGGATTACTAAATGCCCGTGTGGTCATAAACACTTATCAAAGAAAGAATGCAAATGTGGTGATAGATACAGTGGTCATGCTACTTTACTGATGCAACTTCTTGGCAATGTATCTTTCTTGTCCCTTTCGAAATTGTCAAAGTATTAGAGGATCTGAAAGACTTTTTTATTTTTTGTCTGTTGGGAAGACCAAAAGAGAACAAAGTCGTGCCTTAACGTAGTCCTTTAAAAAAAAAATTCTTCCCTTCCCATCTGAAGGAGTTCATTTACATGGATTATGTTCATCATTTGATAAAATAGTGCGCTTAGTTTGGATTGCATAGAATGGCCTAGTTAGTATGTAGTGCCTTTTCTGGATAACACGAGTTCAAATTTCTAGCCATGAAAGAGGAAGATGATATATAGAGGCCTTTATGAACCAAATTGTGATTAGTATGTTGTGACTGCTTTTGTTTGTTCAGAAGTATAATTTTTCTTCTCGGCTTTTGCTAATTTTGATTGATATGAGCTGATTAGATTTGGGAATTGTAAATTCTTCTTTACTTCGACTCAGTCTTTCAATCAATAAGATTATTTTTGAAGAGTAAAAACCTGAACCACTAGTGTCAATTTTTTTGTTATGAAGCCATTGAGCCAAATGGAGAAAACCTTACTTACTTCCTTGGTACCTAATATTCAAACAAAATCAAGCTTCACTTGTCCTTTATCTAAAAAGGAATCGAGCAAAGAATGTTGAGAATCATGTTTATCCTCATTTGTCAAAAGCATACAAGTGTATCCTTTGAGACAAATAAGTGTGTTTTTGTTAAATTCGATAATGCACGAGAAGTATAACAGGTGACATAGGATATTGTATCTTGCAGGTTCCATGTTGTGGCGTATTGCCAGCAAGTATGGTGGTTTGAAGTAAGTGGAATAGTGGAGTTTCCTTTTCCTCCAGATATATACACACTAACTTTCAGGATCCACCTCGGGAAATATTTTAAGAGATTAGGCCGACGCGTTCCCAACTTTGAGCACACTCATGGATGGGATTTGGGGCCAGTACACTTTGAACTGGCCACTTCTGATGGACAGCATGCAGTTAGTGAGTGCTTCCTCCATGAAGTCGAGAAAGATGATGCAAAAAAGCGCGGGTGCTGGATTGAGTACAGGGTGGATGAATTTATTGTCAGTAGCTCAGATCCTGTAACTGAAGTTAGATTTTCAATGAAACAAATTGATTGCACACATTCGAAAGGTGGGCTCTGTGTAGATTCTGTATCAATTACCCCCAGTGATCTCAAGAGGTGTAGGAGGAAAGGGGTTAAATAGTTTCTGTAAATGATATGTTTTCTAGTTTTATTCTATTACCAACGCTCCTAGAATTAGGTTCCATTACACAGCTTATACTATCATTGTGCTTGTGCCTTACGTGTTCCTCTCTTGTCCATGTAAATGTTAACGCTTTGTTCTTGATCCAGTTTTGCTGCATAGTATAGCTACTACGGAAGATCAGGTAAATATACTCTGTTCACCTATCATGAAAAGAAAGGTTTAGTTGTTTTTAGTTTTATCATTTCGGGGTCGTTTGGTACGAACACAAGTAATGCAGGGATTAGTAATGCAGGGATTGTAGTGTTGGGATTATTTTTTATCAACTATTTGGTTCATTGTATTAAAAATTAATTATGCAATGTATAAGTCTGGATTTAGTAATTTTAAGTCTTATCCATGTATAGCTAATCCAGGGATTAGTAATCCCTTCCTTTCCTTGGTATTAGTTAATCCGTCATATGAGGTATAACTAATCCATGTATTAGGTAGGAGTAAATTGAATTGACCAACTAAACATGGTATTTGACGGATTAAATTTTTATACGAGGATTATTTTGCTTAATACGGCCTACCATACCAAACGATTTCATGTACAGACAAATGGTACAATTCACTTGTATGCTTGGTTTACATTCCAGTGTTGGAGCCCAAATTTTTTGGTAGAATCCCTCTATGCTAACATAGCGGCTATGCCTTCTTTTCCCCTTTAACTGGCGAAGATGTTCTGCCATGCCTAGGTCAATAGCACTAGATAGTGACTAGGATGGCAATAGACAAATGTGGAGTACACGAGAGGATTTTGCACATAGAGGGGAGGGCGTGACAAGTATGAGGTTTAGATATTTGGGTTCAATGATGAAAAATACATACATTAACCACCACCCGCACAAGTGCAAGAAAATGAGATAACTCTATCCACCAAGAGTTTGGCCAAACTAAATCACCTTCCCATAATTTCATGGAAGCGTGATTCCAAAATTTTCATCACACTTCATTGACCGCAAAGCCACCCCTTTGGGGCAACACAAATGAATACATTACAGGGGATGAAATAAGGAGATGCACATCATGTACATCTCAAGTAGAAACTCAATTTACTTCAGCTTCAATACCGGATCAGTTTTCTCCTGACAACCAATAAGATGGGAAGTTCTTGCAGAGCATAGCACATTTCAAATAAAACAGAACATGGAAATATATTGTTAAGAGTGAGAAAAACTGCATTTAACTGTAGTCCATCAACGAATAATAGCAAAATTTAAATGCAAAACCATTTGTTTCGAGAAATTGCTGCCTGCGGTTTTGACTATACTACCAGTAAATGATGCCGCTTACAGTGTCTTTGGAAAAATCTCTCAAACACTGACTTACAAGGAAACAACAGAGTATAGCTTAACGTTTTCCACCACCACCACCGAGCTTAGGACCCTTCCCTCCAGCTCCCTTGGGCATGTTGCCCTTCCCTCCAGCTTTCTGTGACTTGGCCTGCACCTCTGCCTTCTTGGCCTTCTTCTCATCCTTTGTCTTCTTGATCCTTTCCTTGATTTCACTACACAAATCGATAAAAATATAAAGAATCAATTTCCCGGCTAAATCTAAGAGGTCAACATGCAGAAAAAATGATGGGAACAAACCGGAGAGCAGCCTCCCTAGCAGCATCTCGAACTTCTGGCCTTTCAGTTCTTTTTTTCTGGATAACCTCCAAGGTTGCACCCACAATGGACCTGGAGTAAGGCTTCTTTGTTGCACGTCGCCTCTTCTTAACGGCTTCTTGTGCAATATCCTAAAGTTTAACACACAAAAAATGAAGAATTTAATTAGGCAAAAGGTATATACAAACAATTGCACAAAAGATGGCAAGGTGAAGAGGACTATGTGCCTTAATCCAAAGTTTATAGAACATAAATTATGTATAACAAGGCATGATCGAGCTAGCTATCCTTCGATTTTGCAATCTTTATGGGAAATTTGAAAACAGAATAAAGCTTGGATAAGTTCGAATATTTTAGTCATTGATGCTTTATTGAGACTAACCTTCTTGTGCTGCTTCCTATACATAGCTGTCCACGTAAGCTTGGAAGGCTTCAGGCGATTGTGAAAGTATCTTTTGCATTTTGAGTTGAGAAACAGGAACACCTAATATCACAAGAAATAAGAAAAATAAGGAACGGCCAGAAAGAAAACCTGACACTACCTCCTTCCACTAATAAGTCACAATAACTTAATCATGAGGAACAAAATTATTAGTACATGTTAGTATCGCTTAGAAAATTACCTGAGAATCTGAACGAATAAATCGGATGCCCCTCCCAGGGTATATCTTGCCACCACTAAAACGACAGAGTTCCGTCCTGAAATCAGGAAAAGAATAAAACTATTAATTTAATTACTTATACTAACGTGTAATACAAGGGGAAAAAATTCAAATAAAGGAATCAAGAACAAGCCGGTAAGTTTATGTGACACAAGAAAATCCTGTGATATTGCTACCTCATGAGCAATTGACTTAGGTGGCATCTGTCCGAAAATGTTCGAAAATTAAGAGTTTTCAAAATCTTTTTGACTCTTTGCAGACCTTGTTTGTTTGACTTAGTGCAAAAATGAAATCGGTTTTTTCTAAAATTTTCCAATAGTTTGTCAAATCAAAATGATGTTTTAAAAGAAGCAGTCAGCCCTATCAAATGCAAATACAAAACAGTTGCTAATTATCCATGTAAAGGAGCACTAAGAAAAATATGTGTTTTACAATACTGATTCACATTTCATTATTCAACACAACTATGGCTAGCAAAGAAAAAGTCAAATCAACGAAGATTTTCATACTGTCCCCCCTGAACTGGTGCTCAAATCAAAAAAGCGAACGAAATATAGAGTAAAAACGGGGACCTTCAATTCATATCCATGAGCTAAATCAAATAAAATGGATAAGCGAATAGATATAAAGTGAGAATTTTAATTAAATTAAGGCAGAGATACAGCATTTTTTGGTATAGATAAGAAGACAGAGGATTTACTTGAGAACCATTGTTGATGCAGCTGCGACCTCTCACGTTGTGATGTCCCGGAAATGGAGAAAAAACCCTAGCACAACGTTTATATTGGAATTGGAGGAAAGATCTAGGGCCCAAAAGAAAAGCAAACCTAACATAAGCCTAAGAAGTTGACCTCTTAATGGGCGCTCATAGGCAAAAGGCTGCACTCTATTGGGCCAGTCCAATAATGTTCAAACCATATAAAAAATGAAGCGTTTATAGGTAAAAATTGCACGGGACGCCCAATTTGGTCGCTCCCATTTAATCTATACCTATTTTTTTTAAAATTTTAATTTATACCCACTTTTTAAATAATTTCAGGCATCTTTTTCCTTCTCCTTCTCCTTCTCCTCCTTCATTTTCTTCTTCTTCTTCTTCTTCGGGTGATAATGATTTTATATGGTGGTTGTGAACATATTTAATGTAATTTACGATGTCTTACAATGGGGAGCTATTATGACGCTTTATATTTTACTATTGCTTAGGGTTTCTTCTTCTTCTTCTTTTTCTTAATTGCAAAATGGGTTTATTAGATTTATTGTTGTTTTGACAAATTGATGATTTGGAGGTTATGTTTCAAATTTGAGCTCATTTGGTATAGATTTAGGTATTAAATTGTATATTGGATTTTATAATTTGAAGAACAAAGTTCTGTTTCTGGGCAATTTGCACTTCAGGCCTATTTGGCCTTAAGTGCATAAAAACGTTGGTTACACTTCAGACCTTTTAGCCTTAAGTGCATCTGAAGTGTAATTTTTCACTTCAGACTTATTATCCTTAAGTGTAGCAAAACGTTTGTTGCAATTCAGACTTTTGGCCTTTAGTGCATTTGAAGTGCAATTTTTCACTTAAGATTTATTGACCTTAAGTGCTTGAAATCATTGGTTACACTTCAGACCTATTTGGCCTTAAGTGAACCTGAAATGCAAATTTTCACTTCAGACTTATTGGCCTTAAGTGAATGAAAACGTTTGTTGCACGTCAGACTTTTTGGCCTTAAGTGCATCTGAAGTGCAATTTTTCACTTCAGACTTATTAGCCTTAAGTGCATGAAACCATTGGTTGCACTTTGGACCTATTTGGCCTTAAGTGCATTTGAAATGTAATTTTTTCACTTCAGACCCGATAAGTCTGAAGTTGATCGTAAAGTGAGTACGATTACAAATTTTTTTGCAAAGTGGGTATAGGTTCAATTGTGACCCCCGGGTATAGATGCAAAAGCCCCCGTTTATAGGTTGGGTTGGCCAGTCCATGGGCTTAGGATCCAAGAATACGCATCAAGTATTTCGTGTCTTAAGACCTTAAGAGGCCGTTTGGTGATACTCCTTCTGTTCCAGTTTATGTGAACTTATTTCTTTTTTGGTTAGTTCCAAAAAGAATGACCCCTTTCCAAATTTAGAAATAATTAAACTTAAACTTCCAATTCTATCCTCAATGAAAAGCTTTTATAGCCATACAAATACTCTATCATGCTTAACACCACAAGTTTCAAAAGAATTGTAGCCACACAAATATTATAATTTATTTTGAGCCACAAGTTTAAAAGTCTTCATTTCTTTCTTAAACTCCGTGACTAATCAAAGAGATTCACAATAAATTAGAACAGAGGGAGTAGTGATTACCGGGGTATCCCACAATAAAATTTGGGATTAAATTTGTTTTGTTGTGGGTAAAAAAGAGTAGCTCGGTGTATAACGCATCTCCCATTCATGGACGCACCCCACGGAGTGTGATGTAGACAGCCTACCCTAATGACTAATGAGTATTAGTGGCTGCTTCTATGTTTCGAACCCGAGACCTATAGATCACACGAAGGCAACTTAATCGTCGGTCCGAGACTCCCCTTCATTGTGGGTATTAGCTAAAATCAGGATAAAACTTATACCAAAATTATAGGATTATCTATCAATACAGAAGGTGAGATTATCTATTCCACGTTTAAATGAATTTTTAAGTTCATATAAGCAACTCCGAATGTGGTATTATTGTTTTTGATTGTACTAACACATAAATGTTTTTAATTGTTTACAATTAGCCCTTATTCAGGTGCTGGTTAATTTTCACGCGATAAAGGTCGGCATGTGCTTCTTTGCTTCCCATTGAAATAAAAATAACGTACGAAGGGGTATATGAATGGTAAGCATGTGAATGCGTGAACCAATGGAGAACAAGGAAGGTTTGAATGACAAATAACTTGCAATTAGTCAATTTAGCTTCCACCACGAAGTTTGAATGACAAGAAAGTAACTTGCATTCAATCAATGAGGCATCACTTTGGGGAAGGATTGGTATAATGGTCAGCAAATTCAGGTAAAATTTGCTGATACCGGACATTTATTTGAAATCAATAAATATGAGACATTAGAATATGACGTCTTTGCGGTTTTTTATTTGTTTGTATCGAAAGAATTAATGAATCGAGATTTTTCTATTACTCCAGGTCATTTCAGGGCAAATGGATCATTTATCATGAAGATGATAAGCTTTAAGAGAATGATTTAAAATTCTTGCGACGTGAAACCATGCAGTACCAGACACGACATAGATCATTTTGGACCTTGCAAATCCACTATATTTTCCTATTCAAAGATAAGCCCCTGACTATGTGCATTCACATTGATAATTATTTGTAGATAAAGAGATGTCAAAAGGACTTCTTAATTCTCAAACAAATCCTCCTATATCAATATATATGCGCTGCTTTATCAAGAATATGCAAGAGAACCAGTAGTCATTATTTAATGGATCTTTTCATTCTAATACTCTATCCGAGAGTTATTAGTATTTGTCAAATCTATTCCTATCTAACAACGCGTCATTGGGTCAAATGACAAAGATATTGTTAAGAAAAAGATGGATTTGTATGTGTTTTTCATACGATATTTATCACTTAATTGTTGTCAAGTGATATATAATTTAACTTTGATTTTTAACTATTAGCATAAAATTGATTTATATACCGAATGCGGATAAGTATTTAACGCAAATTAGTTAATGTGCTATCTGTCAAAGTCAAGTGGCAACTGGCATTAATCTATTTGTGAAAGTGTACTTCAAGTAGAAAACTGGCAAGCCATTTTCTTTTTATTATTGCTTCTCCTTCTTGTTTATTAGTTGTAATTAATTCCTCTCATGCTCCTTATCATATTTGCAAGTGACAACTACCAAATGCCAAGTCCAACTAGGAGTATTAGGTCTCACTCTTTTCGCCATTCAATTAAGGGAGATTGAACAGCCTAACAAAAATCCAGATTTAAGCTTTGAAATGATGAATATGATCGATGTATTAATGGTGAAAGATTTTGTTGGGTGTGCGAACAAATGCTACATTAATAGCTTAAAAGATTAAGAACTTATATATTAGAAGGCGTAAGATATCTTAATAGTATGTGTCCTTTGGGGGAATATCTTTGGGCTGGTTTAGCCCGACAACTGGTATTAAAGTCCATGGTTAGGGGGGACGAGTATGACGATGGTAGAGAGATTGCGTGAGGCTCGGTTTACATTCCATTACGAGCTTAGAGACGCACACATACAAAAAGAAGGTAGTAGCAACTTTGCTTGCAATAACTACTCTGACGATATAGGCAACTCGTGGGCCGTGGTAAAATGTACCACGTGAAATTTAGTTCGAAGAGGAGATTATTGGTTGTATAGGTGTCACACAGTGAATTTCAAAAATTGACTCGTAGATCATGATAAAGGATCACGTGAAACTTAGTTCAAAGAAAATATTGTTGGTTGTGCGAACGGAGTCACGCGTTGGTAGTTACGTACTTGGCCCAAAACGAACAATATTATTTCAAGCTAAAGAGTATCTTTGGACAGGTATAGCACAAAATATTTTAAAGCAGTTACAAAATTTTTGCTATTTTAATTGATGATTCCCTTAGTTAACATTTATGTAAACTTTTTCTATCTTAGGAGGTCGCAAAATGTTTGACTTCCTTGCACCTATAGTTATTCTACATAATCTTTAAAACTTTGAAGATTTTCAAATTCAGTCCCATAGGATGGGGTAGATAGGAGTTAATCAGTAATGGGAAGGCAGCCCCATTTAATGGAAAAATCAAATTCAATAAGGATTTTATCAATCAGATGGAAAAAAAAAAGAATAAGAATTAAAATCTTACCTTATATTAATCTTTTTTTCATCATATTAACTTTATTACTATTGCTTTAATATTTTCTTATTAGTATTATTGGATCAAATTAACTAACATATCCCAGCATTGTCCAAAGTTAGGATGCTCATGAGATGATCTTCATTTCCTTGGTTTTTAAACCAACAACTTTAGCTTTAGAATTGATGAATTATTTCAAAGCTTAAGGGGGTAAATAGGTGCATTATCTCCCACCAAGTACCATCTCTAATTAAAGCAAATGGAAATAGTGGAGGTGCTGGTGTTAGCACTAGCTAACTCTCAGATATATCACCCCTACAATAATAACATTCTTTTTGCTATAATTAATTCTTCACACTTCTAAAAGGATTGGTCAATTAGGCATTGGCCAATGCTGCTGCTGCTGCTGCTGCTGCTGCTTTTGCTATTCTAACTATTGTTTACTTGTACTAATTTTTTGCAAATATTAGTATACCACTATTGACTACTGCAGAAATCCAAGAATCCCATGAACTCATGGTTTTGTATCATTGTCATGCTCTTCTCTATTCCAATCACCCCTGTCAAAAGTTTTAAAAAAAGATGATAAGTCTTTTTCTTTCTTTTCTTGAATTTATGTTTGGATTGGAGTGTTGAATTATTTTGAGACTTACCCATTGTAAGAGCGCTAGCGAAAATGACACCAGAGAGTATGAAAACGATTATTGATGCTCTCTTTAATATTGTGATAACTTTTCTAATGAAAAACTGTCCCCAGAAACCAGCCACTACAGAAACCATCATCAGGAACAGAGCTGCAGTTAATAGGGAAATTTAGTTAGGACTATAGTAATATTTTTAATATAAAAAAGAATTAATAATGTGGAATTTTGAGAAAAGCGGAAAGGTGTTAATTAAAGAATATACCATAAGGTATTGGGAACCTCTTGAGTAGATGAAACTCTACCACAGACAAAGATGATGAGAACATCATCACAAAAGTTGCTGTCGCACTAGCTACCTGATCATGAAAACAAACAAATTCAACAGTCAATTTCCCTTTAACGACTTGTGACCTTACCCCATACTATAGTTCAAAAATTTAGGATAAATATTTAGCCCGCGGCTAAAACTATTTACATTATATTTATCGTAACGTGGCGAGTCAATCATCATAATTCATTTCAGATGACAACTTAATGCACTAAATTCCACCTATATGGGCGATATGAAGAAAAATTGGATCAACTTAGGTCAATTGTACGCAATTTTAGAGTAGAATGATGTTAGACCAAATTATATTGGGTCTGTTGTATGCAATTCTTTTTTATCGTTGGATGATGCTAAATTGAATCATATTGAGTCTAAAGGTGGAGCTTAGGTTTTAATTTTGAATATGAGTTTTAGAACAATAATTTTAAGAATTGCTGACTAAGTTTTAAATTTAATATTTGTACATATTTAATGAAT
Source organism: Nicotiana obtusifolia (assembly GCA_002018475.1). Lineage (NCBI taxonomy): Eukaryota > Viridiplantae > Streptophyta > Magnoliopsida > Solanales > Solanaceae > Nicotiana > Nicotiana obtusifolia. The sequence continues at coordinate 162,050 of MCJB01006668.1, forward strand.
TTTTCAATATAAATATACCGTTTGAGCAAAATTCAGTACAAATATTGTACCGATTCAAATGAAGTCGCATTCAAACTTTTACTGATTGAGTCTATTATACGCAATCATACCTGTGGGATGACGCCGATTTCAAGAAGAAGAGGGCCAAGAATGAATCCACCACCAGAGCCAAGCAAGCCACCAACAGTTCCTCCCAATATGCCACAAAAGGCACAAAATACAAGGTTTGTCACTGACCATTCAATGTCAGCTTCACAAACTGATATTGGGTTCCCTGCTTGTCTTCTTTTCTTGCTCTCTTTGTAAAGTTTGACACATTCAAACAAAAACACAGCCACTGCTACTGGGAACTGAAATATAACATGAAAATATGCACTATAATAACTTAATCCCATTATAATAAAATTACATAGGTAGATTAGTAACAAGACTTTTCATGTACCTGTAATAAGATGAGCACCCAGTACAATGGACTACAAGCCACTAGATTATTCTGTAAACATGTAAAAACATGACTAATTTAGGGTCAAATATAAGAAAGAGATAGTTTAAGAATTGTGCGCTGATGTCATTTATAAGGTAATAAGCATCTGATAACGTAAGAAAATCTTTAAATTGGCAGTGTATATAATTAAAATACCTATTCTAATGCGCTTAAATTAGGAAAATAGTTTGTAAAAGAAGGAAAAGTAGTGAATTCAAGTTAGAAGAGTTGACTTGCCTTAAAGACTTGAAGAAGCAAAAATATGATCCAAAGTAGAAATAGCACAAGTACTCTCTTTAAATCAAGGTTGAACCTCATAAGTTGCTGTAAGATGACAACACAAAGATTATTTAATATTAACAAGAATAAGCTTAAAAAAACAAGGTAATAAAAAGTAGAAATATCAATGCTGATAATTGATATGAATAAGCTTACTAGTGCAGTTTTTTCCTCCTTGGGGACCAGTTGCTCATAATCTGTATCAATTACAACTGAAAAACAGGAAGTAAAACAAAGTATTATTAGACTAATTTAAACAAACAAATTTAATGAAGTTTCTTTTCCTTAAACCTGCCAAAAGAAAGGATGATGAATTGTTACTGGACTACTTACGTTCACCATGAGATTTAATTGTAGCTTCTTCACTCGCTTTCTGCAAGTTTAATTTCACATAAAGGAGAATGGTTAACTAATATTTTTGACTTCAAATCCTAGCAATTTGACCACCACTTTTAATGTACTATCTTGTACAATTAATAATGTAAAATGCACGATAACAATCATCTTTTGAAAGCAACACTTAATTAAGCTCCCATTTGGCCATAGAATTTGGGAGTTTTTTTCAAATTTTGTTTTCAAATATCTGTTTGTTTATAAATTTTAACCATATTTTGGCAGATTTTGAAAATAAAATCTTCAAACCACAAAAATATCTCTAGAGTATTTTTTGAAGTTTTCGAGTCATAAAACTTCAAATTCTTTTAAAATAAAATGCATGTCCAAATACAATTTCAACTTTCAAATACAATTTTTCATCTCATCTTCAAACACTCATTTTTGCAAGTTTCAACCAAATCTATGTACAAAAGCCAAGTAAATACTTATACACTTAATAAGAATTATTTGAGGATTATTATTTTGTTGATGCATGGATTAGTAAAACTAACCTTGAGAATAGTTTCTTCTTTCCACATCTTAATCCCTTTAAAGAATGACCTTGATGAAGTACCTATTAGCAATGTTATAATAACAATAATTGAACACGCAAAATATTAGAATAGAAGGACCAACAATATATGAAATTAATGATTGCTAGAAATTGGTTGTGCAACGTTACCTAAGAAAAGAATGATAATAAGGACAGTTATGAGCCAATAGGGGAAAACAACACTAAGAGAAACACCAATGGTGATTCCTAGCATGAGCATGGGCTGAAAAAGTAGAGCTAAATCGTAATCAATTATTGGTACTTCTCTGCATGGATGTCGTACTCTTAAGTTGTACCATACTGATGATGCTGATGCCCCCATTATCATACCTGTAAAAAGCAAATCAACCAGAAAGTCTTCAACAACCCAAAAAAGCCAAAAATAAATAAATAAATAAAATAGAGAGATGGATATTTATCCTCAGTAAAAAACCATTGGAGCAATAAAGACGAAAAAATTAAGTGATTCCTTCGAAACTGTCTAAGTTTTAGTGACAGGCAAATTAATTTACACGACGAGAAATGTTAGGTATAACTCGAATTACACAAATAATAAAAAGAATGATATTCATCCTTCTCCACCCTCTTTGCTTCCACTAAAACGACATTTAAATTTTTGCATGTGATAATTTTTTCTCAAACTACAACAATAACAACAACGACAAATATAAATAAATTATAGTCGGTTATATGAATTTTTTTTTTTTTTGGAACTGAAAAGAAGAAGAAGAAGCAGCTTACACTTGGAAATAGCAGCAGCAGATTTGGTATCAAATCCAACAATCAAAGTGAGCATTGGAACAAAAATGCCTCCTCCACCAACTCCACCTACTGTTCCACAAGCTGATCCCAAGAATCCTATCACTGCAGCTAAAACTGGCCTCCAACCAAACTTCAATTCCTGCACAAAAAATAAAATTAAAAAAAATAAAAAATAAAAATTAAGAAAGACCCCATCGAATTTAAACTCAAGAAACACATTTTTATGGTGACAATGGGAAGTGAAAAAAAAGAAAAAGAAAAAAAAGAGGCACTAGAGATACAAGACTACAAAAGACTCACTACAAGGAAAACTGGAATAATCAACGAATTCCACCAACCACTTAAATTCGTCGTAAGTTACTAACTAATTAAAAAAGAAAACAAAAAGATGTGATGTAGAAAGTATAGCTTAATGCAAGTATTAGTCGTTGTTTCCACGGTTCGAAACCATGACTTATAGGTCACATGAAGACAACTTTACCGTCAGCTCTAAGGTTCCTTACCAACAGACTAATAACAAGTCTTTTTTCAAGAATTTAGCAAACATACCGGCCAAATTTTGGTTTGAGATCCATCAGGCAACTGCAAAAAGTTGGAATTTGTGGAATATCTTGGTTCAAAACCACCATTTTGAAAGTTATTGATGAAGAAAACTGCTAGAACAGCCACAGAGAAACTTGTTAACAAGTAAACCACAAAACTTTTTGTAGCCATTGAAGACTAGATTTCCTTTAACAATCACTTAAAATTTTTTCTTCCTTTGTCCCACAGCCTAGCTCCACCTTAAATTTGTCCTGTGTTTATATATGTTATTTTATGAAAACCAATTGACTCTTATAAATAGTACCAACTTTCTAAACACGGGAAACCAGCTAGCACATGTTGTATATAAGGAAAGAAATCAATTAAGAATCTTGCTAGCACCACACTAAATTATTACTACAAGACTTCCTTTAATTACTTTCACATTTTGTTTTATGTTTCTTGACGTTGGGTAGAGGAGAAGATCCCCGGGCTTGGCGGGAAGGGGGGAGGGGAGGGGAGGGTGAACTTTGTCCTGTTTTCTCGAATTTTTTTATACTAAATGTGGACAAAGAATATGTAATGAGTAAAACAAAAAAAATATATAATATAACATATGAATATATATATATATATATATATATATATATATATATATATATATATATATATATATAACATATGAATATAAAAAATGAGTGGATATATACACAAGCTTTCTTTCAATGACATGTGTACAAGCTTATTGTTTAGACAAGTCTAAAAACCGTTACTAAGTTGCTTAACTTCCACTTAAGTATGACTCTGAAGGGGAAATTTTACGTAATTAAACTTTCCCACTTTGTTTGTATTTATTACTGCCTCCGTCTCACTTTGTTTGTTCTGGTTATAGTTAAATTTAAAAATAAATTCTTCAAATTCTTAAAAGTAAAATTTACATATTTGAAAATCACGTAGTAAAGTCAAAAGAATCAATAATGCAAAATAGTTAAAAAAGAATATTTTAATATGGTTAAATAATATAACCTTTTGACTATTCAAATAGTAAATGTGCCAAATAAAGTAAAACGTAATAAATATAAGTGGTGTCATTGTGCAATTACTGCGATCCCATTATTAGTAGTTAGTACAACATAAAGAGTAATTAAAACGGTTTTCATAATTTTGGAACAACGTTTTAATAGGAAATCTTGAGTATATGGTATTCAACTCCGAAAGAGGAACTTTTCCGTAATTGCAAAATTCAAAGCTTTACTTCGTTCAGCCTAATTTAAATTTGTTTTGCATGGTAACTAGTGAGCAATGATTTGCATATCTCTATGTTACTTGTTAAGTACCAAAAAGAGTTGTCTTCGAGCTCTAGCATGAGATTTATTCGGATCACAATACGAATATTTAATTTTTTTTAATTAAAAGTGCATTAAATGTAAATCAAATACGAATCTTAGTCAAACATTTAAGATTAAGCTATTAAAATTAAGAGATACGAACGAAATAAATTATAAGAAAAGAACGTTTAAACTGTAAATGCGATCAATTAAAATGCTTTTCAAAAGAATCTATCCAAACCCCAAGAGGCAATAACAATATTTGAGTCAAACTAAACAAAATGTAGCGTGAATTGACATAACGAATTGACATAATGAAGTTTGACCTTATTGATCCTCACTATACACACACAAAAGGGGGAGAAAAGTTTGACGTTATTATCATCTATTTTTAAGTAGTCTATGCCAAAGTATAAAATATAGACATGTGGAAAGAAAAAAATCAAATCCTGGGGAAATATATATACATTCTTGATAAGTTGGACAAGTATATATTATTTTTTTCAACTCGAGGGTTGTAATATTTTTCATTATAATAACAATATTTGAGTCAAACTAAACAAAATGTAGTGTGAAATTAACATAATGAAGTTAGACGTTATGAACCCTCACTATATGCACACACATAAAGAGGGGAAAAAAAGTTTGACGTTATTATCATCTGCTTTTTTACGTAGTCTTTTGTTCATATATGCCAAAGTAAAAAATGTAAACCCAATATACTATATGAATGACTTAAACGTGGGGAAATATACTATATATATGATTGATAAGTTCGACAAGCATTATAATTATTTTTTCAACTCGAGGGTTGAAATACTTTTTATTATTTAACTTTTGTTTTCTGAAGAAAATGTTGAGTAAAGTCAATGATTTCCTCTTCTCTTTTTTTGTGCACGTCTGGAATGACCCTAAACGTGGAAGATTTGCGTGTCTTATAAGGGAGAAAAAAGAAATCTTTGAATGGCTCAATGAAGGTTTACAAATACTTAACAAAGAGTGAAAATAACTAAGAGCCCGTTTGCACATTAAGAATTTTTTCAATTGTTTTTCGAAATCAGTGTTTGGTCATAAAATTTTTAATTTCACTTAAAGATAAATTTTAGAAATTTTCAAAAATTTGAAAAACTTAAAAAACTATTTTACAAAATTTTCACTCAGATCACTCACAAAAATTTAAAAACAACCAAAAATTATATTCATATCCGATCACAACTCTAATTTTCAAATACCATTTTTATTTTAAAAATAAATTTACTTTTTCTTTTGAAATTTTACAATTCTTATGTCCAAACGCCCACTGAGTTGCAATGTGAATGAGTAATAAGCCTCATTTCCTCCACCTCTGACCTTAATAACGTAAAAGCTTAAAAATTTTAGTGGGTCAAATATGCCCTCCATCTATTCTCCAATCAACAATTTTAAAAATTAAAAATGTTGAAATTGAGATCCCTCTTGTCATTTTACGCACTGTTCAGGATCGCTATTTAAAGAAAATGTGGGAATTTCGTAAATAAAATCTTTCCTTTTTTCTCCAGCTCGTTCATATTTAAATTTCCCTCTTTGAATTCATCATTGTTTTACAAAATATTTCCTTAAGCCGCCTTTCTCTTATTTTAGCTCTTAATATTCCGTATTTTGCTAATCAGAATCTTTCTTTTACATAATTGTATCAATTTCTATTTTAATTGCTTCCCAAGGGTTAGTTTGGTTTGAAGACAGGTTATGCTGGGATCAGTAATACTGTGATTAATTATGCTGATATTATTTCTTATTGATTGTTTGAATGTTGTATTAATCCTGAGATTATCAATTTGACTGCTTTATCCTGAGATAACTTATCTCAGGATTACTACAGTATTCCACCTTCTAACAGGTATAAGTTATCCTTATTCCAAGATTAGTAGCCGAATAAAAAATAAAACGATACCAAAATTTTAATCCAGAATTATTTTTGCTTATCCATCATTACCAAATGACCCCAACGAGTACCGCTCCAAGACCAGCTAAAGAGTCCTCCAGCCCACCAAATTAAAAGTAGCCCATTTCAACTCTTCCATTTTGACATGTTTAATATTAAGTGATTGTTTGGTTACAAGAATAAGCTAAGGGATAATATTGGAAAATATATAAGATTATTTTATTTTGTGTTTGGTTGAACCTTTTATTTAGTTATAAGAAATTCAGGGATTATTCATACCACAACTGTGGTATCATTTTTGTACCACACTCAATGTAGGATAATCAAGGTTAAAATTAAAAATAAAAGCTTATCCGAGCTTATTAGTGTAAAATGAAACACATATTTTGTATTATATTACGTGTATCTTACTTTTAATTCAATGAACCAAATATTTATTAATAAATATATGTTTACTAAATAATCCAGTTATTATTTAATTCTCGTGTTATAATCAATATAACCCAGTATAACCTATTCACAAATCAAACGACCTCTTGATTATTTCAAATGAAACTCACAGATATATAAGTCTGTTTAGTGTACAAGTCAGTTTGATCATTGGCTATTGATTGAAATGTCTAAAACCCATTAGACTACGATTATGTGCCTGTCCCCGACAGTAGAAAATATGGTTTTCAAATTCACTATAAAAAACTTTGAGTTGTTAGATGGATTAAGAATATCCTTTACACTCTTCAATGGACCCATTGTCTAGGGAAAATGATACGGTGTACCCGCTCTGAATATAACACCTAAAAGAATATACATTATTTTATATATATTTTGTGTGTTATATACAATAATATATATATATTTTATACATTTTTTTAGCTCTCAAATATAAATAATTTCGGCTGCGGGCTAAAAATAGTCTTTGCCCAATTGTCTGTCCTCGATTATAGGCCCAGCCCAACTTTCTCAAAAACAACTATGAATACACATGCATAATTGCATATCCTCCATATTTACTACTGTTTGGTTGTTATTGGTGCTATGATCATGCATAATCTAGTCAAATGTGTCACAAAGCTTGAATTATGGCTATTCCACATTAAATAAATGAAGGCTCATTGAAGTCATATACTATGTATATTCAAGAACAAGGATATCAAATTGCCACAGTTGAACATATGTCCAATCACTACATACACAACACGATGTCACATTGAAACAAATACAAAATAAAATAGCTTTTAGTAGTTCGTAAAATGGCGCACAAGCATGAAGTTTAATGATATGTATTGATCCATTTGGCAAAATCAGATACTATAAAAACACAACCATCTAAAAAATAAATTAAATTCGAAATAAAAAAATTCACATTTTCCTCTCCACCAACCAAAACTTATAGTTCAAGATTCATCCACATCACTAATTCGGACATTTAATCTTCTAAGCCAAATTGAATGGAGAATCATATGGAAAACATCATATCTTTTTGGAGGAGAATTAACCTCAAAATGCTTCCTCATTTGAATTCCTCTCTTCTGCAATTCTAAGTACTTCTCTTGAGGAATATCCTCTAGAATTTTCTTGAGATTAGGAATATCCTTAACAGGAATTATAACAGAAAATGTATTCCAATCAAGAACATCACTAAAAGGGATCACATAATTATCCTTAATAAGGACAGGAACACATCCCATATAAAGTCCTTCAACCATTCTTGGACTTGCAACTTCATATCCACTTGGACATATACAATATTTGCTCTTTTTTATCATATCATAATATGAAATACCCTTTGGAAGGTATTTATGAATTTGAACATCCTCATCCTTATTTTCCCAATGTTGTAAAAGAATTGGCCTAATTGGACCATGAAGTCCTCCGGCGAAAAAAACCAGCACCGGCCGTTCCGACGGCGGCGGACCGCCTAATAGGCCTTCAGTTGTGCCATAAGGGAGATGGATTTCTGGAATTGAGACATCCTTTGTTGGATTAAATCTTTCTGAGGTATTGGCATTGCATAGAGCTCTAATTGAGTTCTTGTACAAGTATGGAATAGCAAAAGAAATTTCAGGCCCCTGTATTTTAATATTTCAATCAACAATTAGACACTACAATAAAAAAGAAAGTCATATGAGCCACCTATATATTATCACAGTTTATAGAGAGCCGTTGTAAAAGAATATAACAATGTATAAAGAATATTACATGTGACTTACCTAGATAATTCACCCAACTGCTCAAAATAAATAGCTGGCGCCATGTATATATCAATGTATAATTTATATATACTCGCTAAAAAAAATAGACAGTGAATTTGACTGATTATTTGTGTAAAGATCCTTATATTTCTAGTCTATTAGACTAATAGCTAACCAATGTTGATGTTATTAGAAATAATTCAAAAACTCAACCGAGTGATATAATATTTGAAGATTTTCAAATATCTATTTTATTTTTTAACAAATGCTACATGTGTTTCAAATTTATGGGTTAAAATCTTTCTTTTATTTGTCTCCTCCCTTTGTTGGAGTTCTTTTGCTTTGTTGGTAACTCGAACCTACGATCCTAAAATTATAGATAGGATGTGCTAACTATTTTAGCAACCTCCTCTTGTCAAAGTGTTTCAATCATCATTTTGAATTACCTATTCAAATGAGGAAGAGTACCATGCAAGAAATGAATTTGAACTGATATTAGTCCACTTAGAATAAAGACATGACACTGTTTGGAGAGTTAAACTAGATATCTTTAATTATGTTTGTTAGGTACTTTTTTTTAGTATTTCTAACCATTTTAATTAAAATGATGTTCAAGTTTGTCTCACAATAATGTTGTCTCTTGTGCTACGAATCCAGATCATTTTTCTTTTTTTCCTTTTAGAGAGAAAGTTATTGCTATGGACGAATTTAATAAATGATATAAACTAAAGGGAAGTCCGGTGCAAAAGGTCGCATCTCAACAAGTGTGATGTAGACAACCTATTCTAATGTAAGCGTTAATCGCTTTTACAGTTCGAACCCGTGACCTATAGATCATACGAAGACAATTTTATTTTGCTTCAAAGCTCTCATTCCATAAAATTATATACACTGATAATGTAAAAAGAGTCGGAAATACGTACCCAATCATGACAAGCAAGCATGAAATGATCAGCTCCAAGGCTTCGGTTCCAATAAGGATACTTGTTGGAAATGACATTGACATAGTCGAGTGCAGTGTTTTTCATAAGACCCCACTCATGGGAATCATGCACATAAATGAATTGTGTTAACATTGTAACACTCATTGGGAAGAAATACACATGAGCTTTGTTTGGATCTGAAGTTCTGAATTTGCTGACTTCCATTGATTGGATGAAGTGACCCTCAATTGCATATGTATGTTTGCAGGGACCAAAATGAAATACTGGGGGTTCCCCTTCTTTGTACACATACACCTTGAATTTTTTTTCCATCTCCAAATAGCTCCTGCACATTTAGTGATATTGGTCATTTTCCGTCCCTTTTGTCCTCATATGATAAACAATTGAAGTTGGTTGAGTGTGAATAAGAATATTAAAAAGAATAGTTTAGTTTTTTGGTCAAGTAGAACAGTACATATCAAATTGATAATATAAATGTTGATAAAATCCCTATTATCTTATTTAGTTGTGCTTGCTATATGATAAGTTATGTGCCTTTGTATTTTGATGATTTAACAAATTTCATATGAGAACCAGGTAGGGAACCTGTTACACAGCCTCAAAGTGCTCCGAACAACAAGTCACATATCTGGCACAAGTTCCAATATTATCAGTCGAAACGGCAGAGGGAACATATGGATATCAATTCATCCAGTCACGGTACGAGTCAACTCCTTTCAGCTGTTAAAGTCGCTACACTGTCGTACTGCATACGCAACAGTGTAGCAGTCACTTTATGATGCATGCTATGTACCGGATACTTGCTTACATCATCCCAATAACCTCACTTATATATTACCAACATGAGGCAAGGGAAAACACACACTTGCAAACCCTAAATCATTAAGTCTCTCTCAAGTGTGCTGCCGCCTTTATTGACTCCAAGGCTTGAAGAACAAAGAAGCAACAGAACAAAGGACCAAATCCCAACATTGAGTTTATCGTGTGTCCTTAGTATTGTTATACCTTTGTTAATATTATTCACTTGTAATTTTTACTCAGCTTAGTTAGAAGCATCTTGTAGGATATCTTCTGTAAAACCATAAACCGTGTGCTTGTGTTTTATTAGAGTTAGTCAAAGTGGTGAGCTTTGTAATAGAGTTATTACAAAAAGACTTGCAATAGAGTTATTGAAAGTAGGTGAAGGATTGAGAGTTTAATTCCTAGATTACAATAGGTTGTAATCTAAAGTTAGCTCGGTTAGTGAAGTTGAAATCCTATGAGTGTAGGTCGTGATTTTTAATTTCGTGAGTTAGAAGTTTTCCACGTAAAATACTGTTGTGTCATTTATTTACTGCTGTGTGTATTCTGTGGAAACTGATAAATAATCAGGTTCTCTATATAGTTTGGTGGACTCTTCGTTTACATAGTTATTGTAGATAAGTAGCTCCTGCATTTTAAGAGTTTATGCATGAGATTTCCTCTTTATTCCCTTATTTACGATCAAAGTTGGTTGATTATTAAGAATATAAAATAAGAAATGTAGTGTTGTGTATTAATTTGCACTTGTACTCAGCCGAAAAGCTATAGTAAATTTTCCAAACGTGCTGAAGAATGGTACCTTTCACAGCTAGCAAGCAACTGTATATTCGGTTCCTAATCTCCCACTTACTTTGCGGTTTTTTTATTTATGTATTAGTTCACGAGTTTAATTTTTAAGGTTCAATCACCAAAAATATAACTACAAGTAACTTTTCATAATTAGTGAAATTAGTTGCCAGGAAAATAAAGTGTAGATCATTAACCAGCTACAATAGATTATATTACCGTAGAATTTACTTACATTTCCAATACATATAAATTAAATCCTTTATTAATTTTGGAGTCTTCAATATTGGAGTTAAGAGCAACTAGCAGTGAATATTATTTATATTTTTACCTGTGGAAGGCAGTAGCATTTAAGTACATAGGACCATGAGGTATATACTCATCTTCTGTCTGATTATTCCAACTTTTGTTTTCTCTTAATATTGCAGCTCGAGCTTTTGCAAGACCTGCTTCCAATTTCTCTAGTTTGCTGTATCTTTTTGGTGCTACTGAGCTCAAGGTAACATTTGGGGCCTCATCCTTCTGATTTACCTAATAATTAGGTTAACAATAAATGAGCAATTAGCACATGGTAAGTATTTATGATGACATCAAGTCATAAACTTATAATATCATACAACATGATCATAGTCCATCAAAATTTTAAGTTTATTGTCATCCTAACGATTATTTCGGGTATCAAATAGATGGGTTGGGCTAATTTTGGACGGGTCAAAATAAGCTGAGTCAATAAATAGGTGTATTATTAACCCGCCCAAAGTAACTTTGGCTGAGATGAGCTGGTTTGAGTTGGGGTAAAATTTGGGTCATTGCCCAAGCCGTCCAACTCTTACCAAACTTTAATTAATGTGTATTATTTTCTTATGAATTGTTAATTATCAAATAATACTTTTTTTCTTTTATTATGGTCATATATAGCATAAACAAAAAAATAATTATTTTAAAGATATTTTAGCAAAATACTCATAGATCAATTTGAGCTAAAAATCAACCCAACTTTAGATAGGCTAAAATGAGTTGGGTCAAAATGCGCTGAGTTCAACAAATAAGCGGATCACAATGACCCGCCAATATTGAACGGGTTGGATAGATCAATTAGGTTTGGACTCAAATTGCCACCATTATGTATCTAATAATAATTTTAAACGAGTATGGTGATGAAATATGATATGAATGATCCAGAAAGCTGTGGAAAATTTTGAAGAATAACAACATGGAGTTCTAGCGAGGCAGCTATATAGGGTCGAAATACACATCAAGATTAATTTGGGTCGAAATACAATACAATAAAATTGAAGTAACAATAAAAATAAATATTATATTATAAATAACAATACGATATAATACAATTGATAACAACCATCCAAATATGATCAAGCACTGAAAAATCTTGCCTAAAGTTTGGAATGATATTTTACATAACAATATTTCCCTCTCCTTTTTTATTCCTTGAAGAATATTGATGATGAACTGTGCAGGCCTTCTATATGATGTAGGGGAAGTGAGGAATTGATAGAAGTAAAAAAGTAAATAGCATTTTCTTATGCATAATGTTTCATCATTATATATATATATAATAACTCACCAGTGTTGAAGTTGAAGAACCATTGTTGAGAGTCTCTAAATAGTGAGAATTGGATAGCCAATTATAAATGGAACCCTGTGGACCAGTGACTACACCAAAACCAGCGACCAAAAGCAATGGCAAAATAAACCATAAAAGCTTTAAAGAAGTTGATGACCATACCATTATTCTTCTTTTTCTTTTTCTTCTTCTTCCTCCTCCCCTTTCTGTTCTTACTTTTTCCCTTTTACTTTTCTTCTTCTTTTGATGATTTTGTTAGAGTTTCTGCGAAAGAGATTAACGAACGAATGAATGAATGAAGGGAAAAGGCAATGTTTGGCTTTGGTGTCATGTGGAATTTCTCATGCAAGAATGGTAACAAGTGTAATTTTAATTTAGCTAATTGATTCCTTACCATTTTATTGTGCAATGTATATCTTCCTTCCTTTATTATAAGTCCTACATCCTTTTAATATATCCTAATTTTTTTTGGGAGCAAAGATCACTTTTAGCCTGCGGCGAAACTATTTACATTCGATGGTTGTAAAATTGTATAAAATTTATATATATCTATACTATATTAAAGCATGAAGGCCCTTATAAAAATATCGTTCGCCTTTTTTACCCTTAAAAAATAGGTTTCACATTAGATAAAATGATCGTTTAACTTAAGTTTTTTTCCTAATATTTAGCACTTTAAAATCAATAACAATTTTGCTTACTAAATTGATCCTTATTTGACTATAGGACTTTCAAAAGAAATTAATTAAAATTTTACCTTATATAAACACTTTTTACCCCTTTATCATTTTCTTTAATCATGAAATACATGTTGAGAACTATGTAAGTTCTCATTACTAAGTTGTTCCTTATTTAAATTACTTAAAATAACAAAAAAAGATACAGAAAAAGCAACCAAATTCCACGGAATTTTGTAGCGTGAAATACCTAGGCAAACTGAAAATATAAAGCCTTTTGCTTTTTGGAAGAAAGTTCTAATATTTATGATTTAAAATTCACTATTTGTGTAGCTTGGCAAGCCGTCCCTTATGGGTTGTTGAAGACAGCCCCTTTTGTAGGGAAACTTTCGTATCTACGATTTAGTTTGTTTTTTGGAGTCTCTTACTTTGTTCCTTATACTGTGGTATCAGAGCCAGCCCATCCTTTCGGAGGGAGGAACAGTTTTTTAAATATGTCTGAGTCATTTCCATCATCCTCTTCCCTAGCAAAAATGAATATGTCTCCTACTCTATATAAAACTCTGTCTAAAAAATATAATTACCTCTATGAAGTAGATATCCTACCCGATGAACAAAAAGTATCCTCCACTGAATTACCTCTCATAAACCCCTACTCAGCTTTCGCCAAAAAATTATTTGCACCCTAGACCCAAATTCGTTCCTTAGTCCAACACAGACCAAAAGGAGTTAAAGAATATGTTGCTGCGTCAAAACTTGACCAGCATCCTATTCTTGCCACTCGAGAGGAACAATTTATCACTCTTCAAATCCCAGATGATTTTTCCAGGAAATGGAGAGATCATGGTTTTACCCATATCCATTTTGGTGCTATCCGAATCGCTTTAACTTATCACGGAAGAAAAGGTCAACCTGTTATAGCTCGACTTTCTCTTCTAGATACAAGATACTTGGAGTACCAACATGCAAATTTGGGTATTGTAGAAGTTACCCTGAATGCTGGGACTGTCTTCATAACTATCTTTCCAAATTTCAACATGTCCCTTTATGATCCATACTTAACCGAAGCACTACAAATTCAAGTCCAAATCCAAGGAGCCTCTCAAGCCAAAGATTCCATCCAAGCCACTCTTCATCACCAAATAGCGTGGCGAGTCCAAAATCATGCCATGGATCTTTGCCTTTTCGGAGGAGAAAATACTTTACTCTTAAATATTGATGCTACCAAAGGAAACACCATGTGCACCCAAATACCCAGACAAATTTCAAGAGATGAACTTGTCAAAATTCTTCCTGATTCCTGGATCACAAATTATGAAAAGTTAAGAGAACCGGAGGAATCTCTACAATCTGGTGAACCAACTTTTACCAAAAGAAATGACAAAACCGTTTGCATAAGCTTTGACCATTCCCACCTCAAAAACCCCAATAAAACCATCTTTTCTTACCAAATGATTCAACCCAAAGATACAACAGATACATACACTGAACCTAATAGAGAGCTCTTTTGGAATATACAAAGCATCATGGGAGAACATGATTGGTGTCAAAATTTTGACAAAAATGAAAATAACTTGGTGGTTCAAATGCCCTTTTACGGGACACTGCCCTTGGGATCTTGATTGCGACTGTCGAGACTGTTTAGAAGATCCAAATGGAGAATATGATGAACACCACCAGCGTCATGGGGAAAAGTTCGGCCTCAACAAAACCAAACCAAAATCCAAGAAAAAGGGAAAAACCACTGAAAAGCAATTTCGAGCCAAATATGAAAATAAAGACCCTTCAATTGGCTCATTAAGCCGTCCTGGTAAATATGAATTTCTTGTCAGTTACAAACCCCAGGAATGGCCAAAATTACCTGAAAATTCCACTCCAAGTTAGGAAGATACTGAAACCATACCCAAACCCAAATCACCATCAGCCCATATCTCACAACCCAAACAGCCACCTGAACCTAAAACTTCACCAATTCAAAAAATCACAAATCCCCCACAACCATAGATATTCATGCTAAGTCCTTCAACCTCCAGTCATACCCAAGATTTTTCTTTACTTCAACCATTTGAAAAAGAGGGTATAAGCCATGTTCTAAAAATTCCCAAGAAAAACGTAGTGCTACTTACTGGAGAAAAATCCCCAACAAATGACATCGAAGCAACAATAAACTGGCAATCAGAAAATTCTATCTGCCAAAATAAGTATTGAACAACATTGGCAACACCATGAAGAACGTGGCCCATACACAAAACAAAATGATGAGCAAAGTGGAAACAATTGAGAAAAAGATGGAGCAAACATCGTCTCGCCATGACGGACTAATCAAAGCCTTGGAACTAAGATTGGCAAATTTACAATACGAGATTTGTCCGCCAGGAACTTCACTTTTCCAATTCTTCCAACAACAACAAAAGGAGACGATTTCAAAGAACAGATTCAACTTTTGAGAAATGACCACTTTAAACCGCAAACAACCCCAGTTTTCTCTTCAAAACCTACTTTTTCCCCTATGTCTCCACAAGCATATTTCCCACCTAAATTAGACTACACCTTTTCTACTTATCCATCTACCTCACAAAATCCAATCTCTTTCACCCAACCCTTAAAAGAAGAACAGGATTTTGATATTGCAAAAATAATTTGGGAAAGGAAAGATGCCCTTGCAGCACAGAAACAAATCAAGAAAAGGTGCGACCAAGGAGAAAGTTCAAAAGGGTCCTACCCCGAAAATCTAATGATTTCTGACCAAAAGGCTCCAGACCTCTATGTCTCCCAGCCAAGATACATATCTGAAGAAGATACTCCATGGTCGGAATCTCTGAATTCATTAGACGATGAATCAATAGAAGATAGCTCTCAATCAAGCAATGAATCCACAACCAAACTCTTCCGAAGATGACAATCTCCAAATATTTGTAAATCAGCCAAGAGAGCCAGAAGTATCTGAAGTAGATGAGGAACAAGAAGGCATGACAGATGAGCCAATCCCAGAAAGAAGATATGAGCCCATGGCGTCCAAATCAGTTGGAACTGGCTTCCACACTTTCACCTTAGATGACGTCAAGGTTTCAAAATGGCCTCAAAGGATCCAAGACTTATATATTTGGATGGTGACCAAAAATTTGGTAGAACAAGAAAAGTATATCATCCTGTCAGAACTCACTTCACGGTTCTCAGGAATCCTCAAAGATTGGTGGAACTCACTTGGATTTCAAGACAAAAATACTTTTCTTACTTCCCAAGATTTTGCCTTCAACATCCGGATCCTACATAAAGTTTTCTGCGGAGATACTGGCCAAAGATAGGAGAAAATGCAAAGACAACTCTTCGAGATGAAGTGTGTGTCATTCGACATAAATGACATTGACAGGCATTTTCAAAAAATGGCGAAGATATACTTTGAAATCGGCGGAGACATCAATCTGAAGCAAGCCTTTGTCTCTTCCCTTTCAAAGCTTTGGCAAGCCGAACCATGACCATCATTGAAGAAAAGTTTCAGTCCATAACAATCCCACAAATTGGTTACATCAGGCAAGCTATTTTCGTCGCATTAGATGACATTTGTATAAAGCGCTCAGCCCTAAAGCAACTTATCAAGCACAATCCAGCGCTTGACAAAGCATGCCGCAAACCTGATCTAATCACCAGATCAGGATGTTCCTGCCACACGTCTAGACGATGAAAAGAATTCAGGAGGATCAGATGGCCAAGAATCCCATCTGGAAAATCAAGGTCCAAGAGACGCACAAAATATTTCAAACACAGAAGGCCAGGAAATTTTCACAAGAAGGACAGATGCTTTATTTGCCATAAGATTGGACATTTCGCAAAAAATTATCCCCAATCAAGAAGATCTATCAAACTCCTTGAAGAGATTGAAGATTACACTGACATGCATCCTGGAAAGGAGGAGGACCTTGAATCCATATTCTCTGTGGATGATGAACCTAATAAAGAAACTTTATTCTCTCTTGATATCTATGAAGATCAAGGCAATGATCAGTACCAAATTTCAGAACCAGTGATCGAAGCCCGAGAGGAGATCAACGCTCTCGCAGTCGTTCCTCAAGTAGAACTCAAAGTCTATTCATCCAAATGGGATAAACCAGCTCGAGTTATTGCTTTCATCGACACCGGAGCTGCTTCCTCACTCATAAATCCTGCTGTTCTCCCTGAAGATCAATGGGTGCCGCATTTCAAGGATTTCAACACTGCATCAAATGCAATCTTAACCACAACTATCATCACAAAGCACCCGATCACAATTGAGTTCTATCCAGCATTGAAGTACAGAACCAAGCTACTAGGGTCTGATGTGCCAGAAAAAGATCTTATTATTGGATTCGACATTTACAGACAACTTAGAGATCAACTCCAGATCAAGGCTAACGGGATAGCTTTTAAAAAGAAGTTCAGACCTTATTCTGAGATTCCAAGGCTATTCCAAATCACCAATGACGAACAAATCAAAGAGATTGAGCAAAATCTTATTGAACATTCATGTGCTGAATCCCACAAGGATTGCATGAAGAAAGGGAAAAGCCCATTATGGAAAAACCAAGTGTTTTTTATCAAGCTCCCTTTCAAGAAAAATGAAAACATCAATCCGACAAAGGCCAGTCATTCAGGCATGAATCCAGATCATCTTCAGCTTGCAAAGAAAGAATGCGAAGAACTTTTGGAATTTGATCCGATAGAGCCGTCGGATTCAGAATGGGCATGCGAAGCATTTTATGTCAAGAAAAGAGCTGAGCAAACAAGAAGAAAACTCAGGTTAGTTAATATTTACCAACCACTTAACCATTTCCTCCAAGATGATAAATTTCCCATCCCAAATAAACTCACTCTTTTCTCCCACTTAGCCAAGGCCAAATATTTTTCCAAGTTTGATTTAAAATCTAGATTTTGGCAATTGAGAATCCACCCTGAAGAACGACCCAAAACGGGATTTTGCATCCCCGATCATCACTTCCAGTGGAAAGTCATGCCCTTCGGGTTGAAAACTGCACCCTCCTTATTCCAAAAAGCCATGATAAAAATCTTCCAACCCATCATCCATACCTCCTTAGTTTACATTGATGACATCCTGTTATTTAGTGATACATTGGAAGAACATGTCAACTTGCTTCGCCAATTTGAGGCATTAGTAACACAGTACGAAATCATGCTCTCAGCAAAAAAGATGGTTCTTGCTCAAAAGGAGATTGATTTTCTCGGAATGCATTTTGCCCAAGGTGAATACCGTCCAGGACCACATATATGTCAAGAATTACTTAAATTTCCGGATACCAACCTTACAACAAAGCAGATCCAACAGTTCCTGGGTGTAATAAATTATGTAAGAGATTTCATCCCAAATATCTCTACATACATTTCACCACTCACAGAAATGCTCAAGAAAAATGCTCCTTCATGGGGAGAGAAACAGGATGAAGCAGTCAGAAAAATAAAGGAGATATGTAAAAATGTCAAGTCTCTCTACATCCATTCAGATGGAAAGAAGATACTGCAAACTGATGCCAGCCATGAATATTGGGGTGCTGCTCTATTTGAAGAAAAAGATAGCCATAGAAAAATATACGGATACGCCAGTGGAAAGTTTACAGATGCCGAGCAACATTATCACTCCACTTTCAAGGAAATTCTTGCAGTAAAGAATGGAATCAAGAAATTCAATTTCTTCCTTATCCATACAGAATTTATAATAGAAATGGATATGAAGGCTTTCCCAAAGATGATCCAGATAAATTCAAAAATTATTCCCAATCCTCAGATTCTCAGATGGGCTCAATGGTTCTCTCCATACAAATTTCAAGTCAAACACCTGAAAGGAAAGGATAATATTCTCGCAGATTTTCTATCTCGACCGGAAAAATTCTCAAAAAAATTCTCCACAGCAAAACTGAAGTCAAAGCAAAAGCCAATTAGCCACATCTTTATGCTTTCAAATATACCAGGAACAAGTTCATTAAACCAACAAATCATCCACCGGAGTTGTTCAACCTCATGGATCCTTTGATCCGTCAATCATTATGGAAAGAAGAACTTATTATGAGCTCCAAGTTTTCCGGCAATATGGAGGATCCATTCTCAAGCCTTATGGTGTCAATCCAGAATATCCGTTCTGCCATATATTCATAGCTCAAGCCAAAGATTTTCCACAAGAACTACTATGGTTTTTCTGGTACCTATGCCATCAGTATTATATTTTTATGAAATTCAAATGCAACGTCTTCAAGGATTTTGGTAACATTGCACCAGCCCTTAGAGTATTTTTACTATGGTTCAAGCCTAGAATATATTGGAAGAAATATTTCAGCGATTCCTACGCAGCAAAGATATTCATGTTCCATAGGCCAGTGAAGATCATTAATGGAAAAGTCCAGGCGCAAGCAGAGGCATCATTCTGGTGGAAATTTCCCATGTCCATTTTATCAATGGAGGAAGAATATAGCGAGGCACAAAAAATTCTTTTTCAGCAAAATAGGTGCATCCCGAGAGAAATATGGCCAAAAGATTGGGCAAGCTGGAATTATACCAACACTCATCCTCACTGGGACAGAGTCCGGGAAGCAGCAAAAGAATATCAAACACCATATGAAGTCATCCGAGAAAAGTTCACTCATAACATTTCCAAATTAAAGTTGCGGAATACATCTCTCAATCCAAAGGGGAAGGAACACAGCAGGGAAGAACCGTCAAGTTCCAGGCGTTACTTCACAAGGTCTTCGAAAAGATGCCTAGAAGACAATCTTAGGATCGATGAAGGATAATTATCTTAATCCCTGCTAATCCCACCATAATCCTACATTACCTACCAAAAAACCCTCAAAAAATATCCTACCCATGCCAAGACAAATTTTCACATCTTTCCATACTATCCGGGCCCTACTTCAACTTGTTTTCACATGCTTCCACATGCCCCCACATGCTTCGTCACATGCAACACAATACTTTCACATGGCGTCACATGCTCCCTCATACTTTCACATGCTACACCATGTATATTTCACCCCGTTCACATGTTTTCAGGCGTTTTTAGTTGTTTTGCCTAAAGTCCTTCACATGCCGAGAGGGACCCGCTTGTAGATAAGTTTGCCATGTAAGATAGGTTTATTTTATCTGGAAAGTTTGCCTTGTAATAACCTCCTAGTCCTATATAAAGGAGGCCTTGTAGTAGTTGTAGGATTATCTTGTAACCTTAGCATCTTGTAACCTTTGTAAATCTCTTGTGATATATTACATATGAGTGCTTTCTAAATTTTCCTCTTGTTCTTTCTTTCGAATGGATGGAAAGGCCGGTCCATGTATGAAAATAAAGTAAGAATACTTTTTGAATGTTAGCTTATTGTAGTAGGAAAATTTTCTGAGTTATAAACAGCTAACAATGGTTATAGTACAAAAGTTTTCCGAGTTGTGTAGCTTGGCAAGCCGTCCTTTATGAGTTGTTGAAGCCAGACCCTTTTGTAGGAAAACTTTTGCGACTATAAACAAATTAACTATTTGTGTAGCTTGGCAAGCCGTCCCTTATGGGTTGTTAAAAGATAACATATCTTAACAACATCATTCATGAACTAAGTAGACTAAAATTCAATCAATACTCAAGTACTGTATCACTAAAATATTATTAACGAATAATTTTTAATTAATAAACAATTTTAAATAAAATAAAACTCATATACTAAACACTATTGTAATTTCCTATATAAATACACACAAAATATATATGAAATGTTAATAGGCCGTTATACTTTTTGCAAATAATATTACATTATGATACACTTCATGTTGAATAAAATAATAATAATAAATATTAATATTCTATCTAAATTTTATGACAATCATTTTAGTTTTTTTTCTAGAATTAAATTAATTAACTGTTAAATACTACCCTTAAATGTGTAATACGATAACTAAAACTAACAATATGGAGTCTCATTTTGTTTTTCGTATTTTCAATTTGAGTTCCATAGGAATAAAATAAAATTTATATTAGTATTAGGGTTGTATATAGGCTGGATTGATCCGGATTTTTTAATTATCAAACCAAATCAATTGTCCCGGATTTTTAAATTTATAAACCAAATCAAACCAACAAAAGTCAGATTTTTCAATCACGATTTTTCTTAGGTTTTTCGGTTCTCTCGGATTTTTCGGGTTTTTTTCCGACACAATCTTCATAGCATAAAATTTATAATTTGTGCTCTAATAGTTCTTAGGTCCTAGTAGGATAAAACTATATAAGATGTTACCCAATAAACTAATATAAAATAATGTGAGATGAGTCATAATTATACTAAAATACTCAACAAACCGCATAAGATAAATAAGCCATAATAAAAATAAACATAATCTAAAAGTATTAAGTCATGTTAAAATAAGTACGACTAATAAGTACTAAGTATTAATTACATGACTAAATGATATTAAAAGTGAGTTATGCATTTTCACTATCTAAATCAATGTGAAACTAAAAAAATAAATATCCAATACTATTCTCATTTCTAGTATTGAATTGAATTTTTTTTGTTAGCATTAGTCTTAATTTGATTTTGCTTTGGGCTTTATTTGAGTTGCTAACTTTTATGGGCTATAAAACACATTTGATCATTCAAAAGTTCTAAGTCTAAGCTTGAAATAATACATTAAAAGAGAGGACTATTAAAGAGTTTAAATTATATTTATAAATTATATAACAATAATTATTTTTATGTATAAAATATTTTAAAAACTTGTATACATCGGTTTGACTTTTATTAGTTAAAATCAAACCAAACCAATTATGGTCGAATTTTTTTTCCTAACACCAAACCAAATCAAACCAAACCATAGTCCAATTTTTTTTCTCGATTTGATTCAGATTATCGATTTGGTGTATTTGGTCGGTTTCCGTCGTACACCTCTAATTAGTATATTAGGTACTTGAGCAAATAGAATTTATTTTTTTAGGCCAAGATAAACATATTGCTGCATGATATCTGAGTATAAATCAACATATTATTTAACTATCTAAGTTATTAAAGCAAATATACAAATATATCAAATTATGATATGGCATTGAGTATAAATCAACATATTATTTAACTATCTTTATTATATTGTCCTAAATAAGATTAATATCTACCATTCGTAAGAGCTTGTGCTTGTAAAATTTTATTTTGTAACTCAAAAACATAGTTTAATAATATTTATGTGATTTTAAATATTTTATACTCATTGATATATAAATAAATAAATAAATAAATATATATATATATATATATATATATATATATATATATATATATATTTACCTTTTTTGAGAATTCTTTATAGAAAGAAGAGAGGGAGGAGATCGAAACGAAATACTTGTATCGAATGAGCCCCGACCCTTTTGTTCGAAATTTCTTCGTTCGTACTGAACCGCTTGCAGAATCAAATACCCTGCCTGGCGCCATCCATCTCCAAATAGTAAACTTTCCACAGTTGGGTGCCCGCTTTAGTGTGATTTACGATCGCTGACAGAGTGCTATATATTAAGAAAAAGACATCGTGATGTAAGTCTGTTATTCCTTGCATTATAGGTGTTGCTGCGTCTTGAGATCCTAATTGCCAAGACCCATCTGCCGCCCTGGAGAAGGGGCATGCCTTTTCCCAACCTAGTAAAGGGGCGTTCAGAACCAGTCTTGAAGTGAATGAATTAGAAAGAAGTAAGAAAATGAGACGACTCTTTTTTGAACTATATCATAAACAGATCTTCGCACCCTCGCCCGAAGCCAGTTCTGGACCTAGCAGCAGACGGGCGGGCCGTACCTGAATTCAGACCGGACCAGACTCTTCTTTGTTTGAGCTGCTCCCCGGCTAAATTGTTGGGACGGACTTTTTATAGGGATTCAAGCTTACCGCCCGACGGGTCATCTACTTAAAAGGATCTTCTTTTTCTTCTTATTGTGGAACGGAGGGAAGGCAAAAGTCCGTAAGAGGACAACTATCAGTATTAGCTGTGACGAGGATCATATAGTTTGAGAGCTGGATCGAGCGCAGGATCGATGGGAGGCAGGTGCTCCCAAAAGGCAGCCAGGGATTGCTACATTTGTTCTTTTTCGTTTTCGATGGCTTGAATTGATTCTTGAATTGTTGCAAGTCTTCCGACGATATCCATTTTAGTGTTGATCTATGTGCACTATCTATGGAGTGGAGTGACTATCCTTAATCTCCTCTTCCCTATCTCTCCCTTTTTTGCCTTCGGCTATTACCGGCTGGCAAGGCTTGGTCCAACATTGGGAAAGGTCCGGGTGATTGCAGTATATTTTGGCCTGTAGTTAGCTCCGCTTAAGGTAGTGAAGTGATCCATTAGCTCAGATTCCGCATCTAAATCATTAGCTCAGCTAAGGAATCAAGCACCCAATCCGATAAGAGCATCAAATACGAATCACGTCCGAGACAGCTTTCAATGGTGATGAAAGAAGGGCAAATGCTCGGAACACTAACCCAATCTTGAAAGCCGAAGTGGGTTTGGGGAATAGTAATCCTTAACTTTTCGAGGAATCCTTCATCAGTGGTTGTGAATGACTGATTTTTTCAATCTTTTCGACCTTGGTTTCGTAGGAGCAAGTCAGAAAGATTGAGAAATAGAACCATCTGATTTAATTCGTTCTCAATAGCCACGAGATGATCATCTTAGGGTGATCCTTTTGTCAACGGATGCTCTTATTACACTCGTAGTCTCTGAAGGATGAGAACCAACTAGAAGTTGCATGTCTTCGCCCGCTCCCGGTTCATGGTGGAATCCATTAAATGTGTTGGTAAAGCACGGGATTACAGCAAAAACGGAGGTTTCCGCTAATATATATATATTTTGACTATAATTTTAAGAGTGGCTATATAATATCATATTCTCTTTCTCTTTTCCCCTATTCTTGCTCCTTACACCAGATTTTCGCCCATTTCAGTTTTCAAGTCCAAAATCTCATCTAGATATGTATAGTTTTGGACTGCCACCATTCCAGGCTAGCAGCCCATCACATCATGAATAGTAGTAGAAATGACACCAGATAGTCGCTACTCTAGAGGATTATTATTTTAAAATTTGCTTGAATCATAACTTTAGTTTAATTTTTCAGAATAAAATTATCCTTAATTGTCCTAAAGTTAAAATCTTTAATTTAAAATTTTAAAATAAAATAACTATCGATCAATTCGTAAATAGCATCCCTGACTATGCACTTGCCCCTGGATATTATCTAAGTCATCAAGGGGTGCTCATAAAAGGAATCCATTTAAATTTAGAAGTGGGAATTAAAGAGAATCCAATAAAGTCATCAAGGGGTGCTCTTAAAAGGGAATCAAATGTGTTAAAAGCCTTTTTAAATTTGCAGTTTAAAACTGCAACATGTATCCTGTTTTGCGTGCTTCTGTTTAACCAAAAATGTTTTTTTTTTTTTTCAAATTTAAGATGTTTGGTCAAGTTTTTAGAAGGAAAAAAAATTATTTTTAGTACAAGCACATCAGTTTAGGGGTGAGCATCGATCGGTTCGGTTCGGTTGTGAATGTTATCGGTTATCGGTTTATAAGTATGCTAAACTGATAACCGAACCGATAAGATATCGGTTATCGGGTATTGGTTAGTCGGTTATCGATCCTTATCGGTTCGGTTATTAGTTTACCAGATAAGAATAAAAAATATCTAAAAATTTCATATTTTTATTAAAGAAATCATGATCATGCTGTTAAGAGAAAGGAACTGAATTTTCGCTCTTAAGAAAGAGGGAATAAATTTCAACTTTAGAAAAGAAAATTTTCTTTGCATTTGAAAATCTCAATGAATTATCTCAATTTTCAAAGTTATAATTTATTAGGAGTAAGGAATAAGACATTCAACAATCTAATCTTACTGTCTCACTGCAGGCGGGCATAATTGATAAGAAAATATAAAATCCTAATCTTGCAAATACTACAGATTCTTTAAAGCTTAAAACTAAAAATCTTAACTGAAGAATTAAGATGAGAATTCAGAAAAGTTTAAAACTTACTCTAAGGATTAAGGTCTGAAGATGAAGAGTAATTGTCAAGAGAATTGAGAGAATTAAGAGAATGAAGCCATAAGGTGGATTTATATACTTAGTCGATAAAATTTTAATTTTGTTAAAGCTTATTGGGCTATCGGTTAAACCGTTAATAAAATTGGCAAATCGAGACCCGAACCGATAACCCAATAGTCAAATAATATTAAACTGTTATCGAACTATTTATCCAATAGCTCGATATCGATAACCCATCAGCATTTATCGATTCGGGCTATCGGTTATACCTGATATATGCCCAGCCTTAAATTAGTTTTTGAGAAGTAAAAAAAAATTACTTTCCCCTAAAATTACTTTTTTGAAAAGTACTTTTGAGAAAAAATACACTTAAACTTTTTTTTTTAAAGCTTGACCAGATACTAATTGTTGCTCAAAAAAAATTCAAATTGATTTTCAAACACAAAATATTTTTAACCAAAAATATTTTTTTGAAAAGCTCTTTTAAAAATAAACTAATTTTAGAAACACGGCTAAGCATGCTACTAGTAGCACAATTTCATCCTCTAACATATGAGGGATCGTTTAGTTGGACGGATTAAGAAAAATAATTCCATCACAAAATGCCTGCCATAAAATAAAACAGTGTTTGGGTGGTAGAATAGAAAGAAGAAAAAACTTGCATAACTAATGTAATATTGATTGGCCCTATAAAAAGAAAAAGATAATTCCCGCGTTAATTAACTAATGTAACATTTGATTGGAAGTTAATATCCGAATTAAGTTATGTTGAATTTATATTTATTTTATGCATGATAGAAGAGAAAAGGCCCAAAATAGTCCGGTATCTTTGGACTTTAATTCATACTAGTCTTATTTCTTTCACATGAAGCATTAATAGTTCACATTCTTTAATAAAGTGATACACTTTTAATTTTCATGTTTAATATGAAAAAAAATATTTAATACTTTTTAAATTAATTAGTGAGTCCCATATTAATACTTTTAAATTAATTTATCAAAATTTTAAATTCATTATCTTTCTCTTCTTCTCCACCTCTATAGAAACAATAGCAGAAGGTGAAGCATCACCAACTTGGTCTACTACCACCATAAGCTCCAGCCATAAATACTAATTAGCCCTATCACCAGAAAAGAAACAAAATATCAAATCAACCCCGACAAACTTTAGCGCTCCAACTACTAAAAATTTCAATGTCAAACTCATTTTCCACGGCGCTAGCAAAATTGGAAAATTCCTCCAATGCAAACTTTAATTTAGTGATTTCAATTAAAAAGAAATGTTCTAACCCTCAAAAATATCTCTTTTACTCCAAAAATCAACCTCAATATACATTAATTACTACCACCATTGTAAACAATTTCACCGAACTGAATAGATCTTGTATAAAAAGTGAGAAGTAAAAGGATATGGGGGTGGGAAGAAAGGAGCGGCATTTGAAATGCAGGGGAAACACATCTGGAGAGGAAGGGATTAAAGGTGTTAGGATGGAAAGGGGGGGGGGAGGGGTGTGGAGAAAGAAAAGAAAATAGCCAGTCATATTTATACTTTACTTCTTTTAGCCATATACATAGATTATAAATTAATTATATATAATTATACACATATAATACATAAATTATGAATGTATTATACTTCTATCAGCTATTCTTAATTTAAGTGGTTGAGTGGCGACTATTTAGGTTAATTCTTTAATTTTTTTCGGTCTTTTGGGTCTTTCCTTTTTATTTTTAATTTTTATTTATGATTTAAGTATTTTATTTTAATACAAATCTATATTCACGTGCTTTTTGCGTGATTGGCACACATTATTACCAAATAAGTTATATTACTGTCACATAAGTACGGTCAACGGTCAGAAGTATTTATTAATGTGCAGATAGTAAGTTGAGGTGTTCAAATGGAAAAGTTATAAGTTAGTTTATCGAGTTGGCAAACGGGTACAAGTTTAAGTGGCCCGTAAGTCATTTTGTCTAATTATAAATAAGAGACTGTTACAAAGTAAATCAAATGGATTCTGATATAATTTCGAATTTAAACTCATAAAATTTAAATCTTAAATCAGCCTCTGCCTTTTGATGGAATTGCCTTATTTAAAGCGTTTTTATCTTGTAATACACTACTCTTTACCAGCATAAAATGTTTTATTTCAAGATAAACCGAATAATTAAACACAACCGAGCACATCCCTACTTAGAAATGCTTATCATTTCTACCCAAGAGGAGAGTTACTTGATCGTGGTATGTTGAAACCATATCATGTTTTAAGTTATACATTTTTGGAAACCCTTTTTAATTTCCCAACTCCAAGTAATTCTTATGTGTCAATCAATTGCTAACATGCATGCCATCACTTACGACAGAAAACGTCAAGGATTTTCTCATTTTCTGTCAGATTTTGCTTCAAAGGTGACTACTATTAAATTGTGGTTTGAAACCTGCGAGTTATATTTATTTTCATCTATTTGCTAGGTAGTTATATTCTTGCGTTAAAGGCAAAAGCAAAGTAGGGGAAGAAGAATAAGAAGGAAGACAATAAAAGCCATGGGCAATATGAATGTGAATATAACTTTATGATAACATAATTATAGGTAAATTTCTATGATAATCTTACCACATGCCTACACTGATATCTAAAAAGAATCTTTACATCCTTGCAATTTAACTAGTTGTGGCAGAGAGTTTAAGTTATATAAATAGACATGTAAAAAATATTTTATAATATCAATATAGGTTAGCAATTAATATTTATCATAAAAATTTACAAATAATTATCGTATAAGTGAGCTGTTGTGTGAAATACACTGAACATATGGCAGACGAGTTACTTGAGGTTATAATCTAATGTAAAAGTCATATACAGAGGGCACTAACTTGAATTGTCTTTTTATTTGCATGGAGATTTGCAATTTGGTGCGAGAGATTATTAGTAACAAAGTAGCATGACGCTTGGCAGGAGGCCTATCGCCCGCGACGAATGTAGTCTTTTGGTTATGGTTTGAACTGAACTCATAATTAAGTTTCGGTATAAAGTATGAATTTATAAGTAAAATTTATTAAAATTTCAAAAAATACTTAAATTTGAACTCATAATTTTAAAAGTACAATGCTAAAAATCTTAAAAACTGAACCCTTTAAATTTAAATTCTGAAGTGGCTAAATCCTAGGTATCTTGTTTTTTCCTTCTCTTTCACTTTACCCTCTCAAAGTCAAACCAAAAGTATCACGCCAAGAAGTGTATATATTTACATGCACAAGTTATGTCTTTTTGTGTATGATAATTAATGAGTTACTGACAGAAGAAAAGTAATGTATTGTCGTCCTCGTTCAAGAGTTGTATGGTTAATTGTAGTACCATTAGTTCTATTAGCTGCCTGGTATTTGGGAGTACAGAGTTCAAAAAACTCTATTTTGGTCCTTTCTTCTCAACCTTCTGCTAAAAATGTTACATCTACAAATCTCTCTGCTATCTCTGCTACTGTTGCAGAATTGGCTAAGGATCAGCTACCAGTAAGCCTATTTTCTTCTTTTCTTCAGCTATATGTGCTAAATTTTGTTGAGCTAAGGCCGTCAAAGATGCCCCTATGCATTGGCGTACAAAAAGGTCTCCTCTCATTAAAAGCATCATACGACTATAGATGTAGCTTTTTACTCTCATCAATTTTCGGTTTGGAACTTTGTTTGCACAACTAACAAACTTTTCCCTGGAAAATGGATTTAATTTAATTTTTCTCTTTTGTTATTTATTTCCGCGTTGTGTAGTTAGTTAATCTTATTACATGATGTTTATGTAGAAGCAAGATGGCTTAAATGTTACAAGGAAGGAACCCCAGATGATTTCTTCCAAGAAAAATTTGAGCAATTTAGAGAGGGTTGAAGCTGGATTGGGAAAAGTGAGGGCTGCTATAAGAGAAGCTCAGACTAAAAATCTAACATCAGATGACTCTGAATATGCACCTAAAGGTCCATGTTACTGGAATCCCAGTGCCTTCCACAGGTATTAGCCAATTCGCATATATTTTGGGTAATGTTCCGTGTCAGTGGCGTATTCAAAATTTAGACATTGTGGTTACTGAGTTCAAAGAATGGATTTTGAAATATTTATGTAACTTCACCTATACTCTTTTTTGCACATAGATACTGGTTTCAACCCCAAAACATTGGCACTACTGAACCGCGAACCCATTGCTTGATCCACCATTTTTCTGTCTTATATAAACTTTGCTTTTTTGCCTAAGGAATTTATTTAAGACTTAGGGTGTGTTTGGTAAGAAGGAAAATGAGTGGTTTTATCAGTTATTTTTCCTTGTTTGGTTCTTCCTTCTTCCGTAAAACATTTTCTAGTGTTTGGTTATTGTGTAATTTCGTCTTTCCAACCAATTGATATAGAAAAAATCCTGGACCTATTCATTCCTTCTCAGACTTGCCTAATCCTTCTAGATAAGAATGTTGCTATTTATAAGCCTAGAGAGTTGATGGAGCAAAGATTGAATTAATGGCTATTGTATTTAAGATTCTTTAGTTAGAAATTGCAGGAGCTACTTGGAAATGGAAAAACATTTCAAGATTTACGTATACGAGGAAGGTGAACCCCCTGTTTTTCATTATAGTTCGAGCGAAGGTATCCTTGGAATAGAAGGAATTCTGATTCATCAGATTGAGATTAGCAAATTTCGGACGAATGATGCTGAGAAAGCTCATGTTTACTTCCTCCCATTCAGTGTGTTTTCCATAGTAAGCTATGTTTATGTTGTTGATTCTCACCAATGGGGTCCTATGAAGAATACAGCTGCTGATTATATTGATAGTATCTCCAGAAAATACCCTTATTGGAATAGAAGCCTTGGATCTGATCATTTCATGCTTGCTTGCCATGATTGGGTAAGGAATCACCACTTTTTCTCAAGGGAAAATGGTCAAATTAACAGTTATACTTTGGGGTCATACATACCCTTGATTGTTAGCAAATCGTCTCGTATTTTCTCTTTGACCGTAATGGAGCTCCAACCTGAAGCATAACAAAGGATAATTTCAAACCATAAAACATTTTTCTCGAAATATTTTGGGACGTAGAATCCACCCGGTCCATACTGGAGTTAAAGTCAAGAGCAAATGCGAGACGATTAGCTAACAACAACCTTTTCCCAAATTCTTTTAAACTACTCTATTACTGAAAGATAGTTGAAGAAAAGCATCAACACACTAAAGAAAAACTTTCCTAATTTAAAAACTTGATGATTAAACGAAGGCCTAAGAATCATAGTTCATTAAGCCCTTTTTGGACAGCATTTCTTTGTTAAATGGAAGGTCTCGAGATCATTTTGATATTTTCTTGAATGTATATGAGTTAGTGAATATTACATCTCAAGTCTTTTTTCTAAGTAATAGCTATATTGCAGGCTCCTGAAATTTCCACCGCGGTTCCATACCTGTACAAGAACTCGATTAGAGTACTATGTAACGCGAACACTTCTGAGAGATTTAATCCATCAAAGGATGTAACATTGCCAGAAATCAATCTCCCTCAGGGTACAATGGAAGGCTTAATTGGAGGTCCATCTCCGTCTCAACGTTCTGTTTTAGTTTTCTACGCAGGAGGTATTCATGGCTACATAAGGCAAGTGTTAATGGAACAATGGGGGAAAAATGATGATCCAGAAGTGCAAATTCATGAGTACCTTCCTAAGAATGTTTCATATTATGGTATGATTAGAAAGAGTAAGTTTTGTATTTGTCCTAGTGGATGGGAAGTGGCTAGTCCAAGAATGGTTGAGGCATTTTACATGGGATGTGTTCCAGTACTATTGAAAGACAATTACGTTGCACCTTTTAGTGATGTTTTGAACTGGAAAAGTTTTGCTGTTGAGATGACTTCAAATGATATACCTAATTTAAAGAAGATTTTGATGGCAATATCTCAAAAACAGTACATTAGAATGCAGAAGAGAGGACTTCAAGTAAGGAGGCATTTTGAGGTAAATTTCCCTCCTAAAAGATATGATGTTTTTCATATGATTCTTCATTCAATTTGGCTCAGAAGGCTCAACATTCAAGTCCGCGATACGTGAACAACTATCTCTGTTTCGGGGAGAGAATCACTTGCAATTTTATAAGCTATTCAAGTGAAGATGATGTAGAAATTTGGACATTTCGGATTCAACCCGTAGTTATGGTAATAGTCTGGTAGAATACTGCATTGTTTATGTCACATTTTACGCTTCAGGCAATGTAACAAAGTAATAAAGATTCTCTGGTTTACTATTTATTCAACGGAGACGTCAAAGATCTCTCAAATTTCTGACTCTAGAAGCAACTGTCGAAACTATTGTAAAGCGTTATCATCATACGAAATGAAGCAGCGGCTAGCACGCTAAGCTAAGATTAACTAATGTTCGAATACGGAGCTTTTCTTTCTTGGTCATCTGTCACAAATAAGTGACTTTCGATTCATTGCTGCACTGGTCTTTTCACTCCCCACTCCTTCAGTAATACTTCAATCATCTATTATTGATTAATGACAAGATTACTCATATTAGGAGCAGCATTAACACTTGGTTGATTTAGAATGATATTGCACTAGGGAAACAAATATCGTTTACGTCTTTTCATTCATTCTTATTATAGTATTAATATTTTTTTAAGTTTGTTTCTCAAGCTTTAGAATGAGTGAAGAAATAGCGAGAACATCACCTTCTACGCCACGGACATTCATCAATTCTGATGCAGAAAGCCAATTTCCAAACGTGACACAAACTATTCTCCGTTCGTTGACCCACGAACTCGTGATGGTCATTAAGAAAAGTTGGAATTTGGATTCATTGAACCATTCTGACAACTTACTATTTTTTAAGGCTCTCGCACTGCTTTGAGATTGAGATGGACATGAATTTCAACTAGTCTTCCTTTGAATATAACCTTATTAATGATATGTTTAAACTGTCCAAATAGACTAAGACCTTATTCACCAACTGAGTAACGTCGAGTAGAATGAGGCAGTCAACTTAGCCTCTTTATCATGTGCTATGTTTTTACTTTATTTAATCTTAGAAAGAGAACCGGATGACAATGAGAAGTAAGAGAAACTGATAGAAAAGATCATCTCTAACACAAGCTACAATCACATGCATGTAGCATATATCGATGGGTTAGAAAGAACCCAGTGTGTTGGACACGATACGTTAATATATATATATAATTTACTAAAATCTTAATAAATATTAATTTCTAAGACCATAATTTTAAAAGAGTAATGGGTTCAGCGATGACGGAAAAGGAGAAACTCTAGATAGGATTTTCAATTGTATTTTCTTTCATTGTATTTTCTGTACATCTGCAATCTGCAT
This sequence comes from Nicotiana obtusifolia, assembly GCA_002018475.1. NCBI lineage: Eukaryota > Viridiplantae > Streptophyta > Magnoliopsida > Solanales > Solanaceae > Nicotiana > Nicotiana obtusifolia. Next base: position 194,623 of record MCJB01006668.1, read on the forward strand.
GCTCCTATTTATACAAGTATTTCAATGAATAAAGAAAATGCTAAATAGAATAAAAAAATCTCCTAACTAACTCTGACAATCCTAACCAAAATAAGTACAGCTACACATTATCTAAAAGCTAAGTAATCTGGTGGAGCATTGTTGGGCTTCAGATAGGAAACAACAATAAGGCCCAAAGCCTGTGAGAGTCTAAAGACGTGTGTGGCTTAGGCCCAAAATGCTTTTACCCAAAAAACATGTTCAAATCTAATATGTCTTTGGACCATTTAGACAGCAGACTTAGTTTTCTCCGCTTGTTCCACCTTCTCCTCTGATAAAATTATTGCTCCGGCGGAGGCTCCAACAACAAGCGACAAGAACCTAAAGGTCGAATTCATCAAATTTAAAATTTGAATCCACCTCTGCCTACAATTAGAATATGGTAACGCCATTAGAATCTTGAGACCATAGTATGTAACTGAGACATGCTAGATAGCACCATATCATGGTACACATTCTCGGCATAGAAGTGCTTGAAAAGCATGATCCATTTGAGGAAGAGGAACCAAAAAGAACCAAACTGGGAAAAGGAAAAAATTTACCATGATTTCTTCTTCTTTTTGTTTCTTAGTTTGTTTTTCCCAATCAATAGAGAAGTAAGCAGAACGATATCAAAGGTATGAAAGAGTAAAAGGCTCACCCATGTAAATTTCCTAGAAGACAACCGCTATCCTCACTACGATTGGAAATTTTTATCTCCATTTATTGTTAGTTTTTTTTCAGCCCCTATACGTAGAACAGAAACTACCAACCTAGATTGCGATGTTGCACACACCCACACAGGTCAAGACTTTAGTTTTAAGGTGTATGCGAGCTGAACTAGCTGTGCAGTTTTCAAGATTCTAACTGAAGTCTGCCAAAGGAAGGAAGTAAATTATTTGTTTCACCCGAAAAACAAACCCACAACCTATTCTCTTGATATAATCCCAAAAGTAATTCTTCAAAATTCAAATCCAAGCACCCGCAGAAAAACAAAAACAAGATAATGAACATGAAACAAATTAATTTATAGTCCAAACACATGATGAAGCTGGGATTAAGTAGGCCAAAGTTGAAATAGAAGTGACAACTCCTAAAATTATCTTGAAAGTGAATTGTTTGTTCATGGAAATGAAGGCCTTAAGATAACATACAATGATACAAATAGCTACATATACAAATGATAAGGACTAGCCCAAAATCATCTAGCACTCTGGATCTATGAACCAAGCATCTTCCGCTAACATCGAGAGTTCAGAATGATCTAACCGGGAGAAAGTGAGGTCGGCAAGTTCCACGTGTTATTTTCTTTGCATTATGAGCTGCAGCTTTTTCACTGCATTATGAGCTGGAAAGCCTCATTGAGACTCTCCACTGCATATTCATAGCCAAGAGTGTCAGCCCGTCCCTGGAACTCATCGACCTCAGCCTGTGGAACTTGGATGCCGACCAGCACATTTGCACCAGTATCTCCCTTTCAGGACGAAAGAAAGAATAGAAAAAATTAATCAAAAGTAATAGCAGAAAAAACTGAAGAGCAGCACCAGCAAAGAGAAGAATGGACCTAGAAGAATGAGATTCCAAATAGGTACCTGTGCACGGTAATGAAACAAACTTATATTCCAACGTGGGCTGAAAGCATCTAAAAACTTCATCAAAGCACCGGGCTTCTCGGGAAAAGTGAATCGACACAGAAGCTCATTGTGAATATTTGTTCTGCCACCCATCTGAAAAGATGGAGAGAGAGAGAGAGAGAGAGAGATCAATATCCAATGTGCACCGCATAATTCATTAAATCAGGTAGAACAAAAGGAAACATCTCGTCTCCTATGACAGGAAGTTAAAACTCATCTCTCTCTGTAAATGTACTCTCGAAGAATTAAGAATCTCAAGAGACGAAAACATTAATTTATTAGTGCTAATCGTTATTAAGTTTCTTAACATAGTAGTAAAAACTAAAATATTCGAAAACACTACTAGAATAACTACACATCCTGTTTCATACTAGGAATTAGATCAATATGATATAGAGACTTAAAACATTACCAAATGCCTTAGATGATCTTTGACCAAGTCATTATCTGTAAGATTAATGGTTTGCAGATCTGCAGATTTTATCCTCTCCACCATTTCTTCAAGTTCTAATTTTGTGTGAAGACCAACACTGCACATTAGAAGGGGGGGGCATAAAACAATGAATAAAGCTAGCATTATTCAATTTAAAATTTTAAAATAAAATAAAACTGGCTTTATTATAGGTTATAATAATAGATTTATGGAGAGGCAAATAACTGGGAAATATTAAGAATTTGTTGATGTCCTTTCATGAATAAAGTAATTGTGTTAATAAATATTAAAATCATCATCTAAATGAGTCGAAATCTCTTTAGAATATCAAGGAGACCTTGCCTGTAAAGTACAAGAGCTTTTTCTTTCTCACAATTATATCTGTACTTGAATTCAGTGATATTCATTGGCCCTACCTGTAATCGAAGTGAATGCTTCAGTCTGTATTCAGGGAAGTGCTACTAACCAAAAAGCCATATTAAGCACTCAAGGTAACCTACCATTTCAGAGAACTTCTTGAAGCTTCCTGGCTCTTCTGGCATAAAAGTAGCAAGAACAGCTTCCCGTTGTCTACCAACATCTGCGAGTTCAGTTACCAATCTAAGTCTGTCAAAGTTCATGTTGGCTCCACTAGTTATTGCAACTACGTTTTCACCCTTGAGGCCATAGTACTTGCAGTATGCCTCAGCTCCAGCAAGAGCAAGTGCACCTGCAGGCTCTAGTATGCTTCTTTTCTCTTCAAACATGTCCTATCAAAGGAACAATTAACTATCACATCAAAAGATGTATAACTCATGCAAAAAAGCTGTCTCACCAACAGTTGTTATAGACTTGCTGCATGAAAAATGGTCATATACATCTCTAAGACCATTTCCATACGGGAAAAAATTTGGGAGTTTAACACCAATGCCTCTCTTTTTTTCCTTTTATATGATAACCGAGAAATCCCCGAGAGCTTGTGGCACACGGTTCAAAACTCGGTGGACAAAGGCCTGTCCCTCTACCCTTTTCCACTTAGGTACCATGCTTTTGTCTGCCGCAGGGATCGAACCAGTGACATGCGCCTAAGCCGCACATCACAAGTTGCGGTCTTACCACTAGACCGAAGCTCTGGGGGTAAAAGACCTGTGGTGCCTCTTCCCACGGATCATTTCTGAAATTTTGCGGAATGTTGATATCGAAGTTCATAGCTTCCTATATTTTTTATACTTCTTTTTACAATGTTTTAATTTTCTTTTACGATTCATATTTTTCTTAAACCACCCTGCTCCATTCCATCTTTTAAAACATTGTTGCATAGTATCATCACATATAACACCAGGCCAGAACAAAGGTGAGAAAAATAAAAATTCCTAGCAAAGAAATAGAGGTAACTGACAAAATTGCAATTGGTAGTCTCATTTAGGGAGACTGGTGGTGGTTCAAGGAGCATAATAACAGGCATTGAAAGATTAGGTCCTTAGTAAGATATAAGGTAAAAACCAAAAACAGTCACATAATCCAGATGAAGCAACATGTAAAATAAAAGATGAGGGCTAACCTTTATAGATGCACATATAGCATCACGACCAACAAGGACCACACCATCTATTAATTCCTTGCAGAGACGATAAGTTTCTTCACCAACCACTTTAACAGCTACACCATCTGCAAAACCCCCAACTTGGTCCAGCATTACTCTTTGACCATGCTGTAATGATAATGCCATTGCATTTGCATCATGTGGCTCAACTCCAATAATCTTTATATCAGGGGCAACCCTTTTCAAATAGGCAGCAATACCAGCTATAAGACCCCCTCCCCCAACAGGCACAAAGACTGCATGAATGTTTTCTTTAAGCTGTCGATTTATCTCCATTCCAACTGTACCTTGTCCTATGATGACATCAGGGTGATCAAAAGGAGGGATGAATGTACGGCCTTCAGCTTCGGCCCGCGCTTTTGCGTATGCTTGAGCTTCATCATATGCGTCTCCCACTAGAACAACAGTAGCACCCAATCTCTTAACTGATTTCCACTGCTCAGATTGGAAAAACATGGTTTTAGAAAAATGGACAAGTTAAAATAACGGAATTCATTCAAAACTATAGCTATAAAAACCAAAAGTGTAATTCAACAATCCTAACTTTAATGTCTGGTGTAGTAACAGGCATGGCAATCACAGCATTGCAGCCAAGTCTCTGAGCGGCTAATGCAACACCTTGTGCATGATTTCCAGCTGATGAGCATATAACCCCTCTTTCCAACTGCTCCTTAGAAAGTTTTGCCATCATATTGTAAGCTCCTCTGAGCTTGAACGAGAAGACCTGCCCATATGAGTATGTCAAGTTTACTGAGTGTACTCTACTCCAATGCAGAATATTGTATTTCCAACGATAAGAACCCCTTCTTTTCACTCATTCATTCATGCTTTCTATCTTTCTTTCTTTCTTTTTTTGGAGGGGAGTTTAGAAGATCTTAAGGAGAATAACAGCCTACAGAAGGGGAACAAGTATTAACTTCTCAAAGCCAAAAACATAGAGGAATAATATTTAGGGGAAACAAAAGATACAAAACTAGATAAATCCACAAGGTACACAGACTTAACTACTTGCTCCCATTGGCTCTATCCAAAAGAAAAGGATAAATATAAAAAGAACTTGGTCCCTTGATATAGGAGACATAAATTTCAAGTTGCGCTGAATAAGAAACCAGGCGTAGCTCAATATTCATAAAGCTGAAGAACAACTAATCCAGCGAAAAATCAATATAAATAGCAGACAAATTCAGGTCAGAGTCCAGAACCAATCAGATAAGCACAAACCCACTGTCTATTTTGCTTTTTCTTTCCCTAACGTAATTAAACCTCGTCTAACCCCAACGAGAAAAAGATCTGAATCAACCCAAAATGTAACGAGTGGATCAAAGCCAAACGACGGATGGAGTAGACCAGAGTCAATTTCCTCTTTGAGTGTTGGTAGAGTTTGGTCAAAGGGAAAAAGAAACATGAATACGTGATAAGAGAACAATGCCTAACATGGACGATCTTGAAACAATGCAATCACAGTAACTTCAAAAGATTCCTTAAAATTTCGAATAGTTGAAGCATAATCAAAATATAATGAGACGAACCTCGAATAGCTTAGAATCTTTCTATCAAAGTTTAAAAGAATAAATTACAGGTACATGCCTGTATAGACAAATATTTGAAAATCAAGATCCAACGATGTGAGAAAATATTCAAGAAATTAAGATCCAAAGCTACCCGACTTTTCCCCTAGCCCCAGCTCAAAGGAAGTCAACTGCTTCATTTTCCACACTATATACATAAAAGCTTATACATTTCTGACATCTCTTGCATATTTGCAGCCCCCAAATTGTCACTCCGAGGAAATCTGTACCTTTTTTTTTTAAATAAGATGAGGAAATCCATATCTAAGCAAAGACTTCATCCCAAAAACACAGTCTCTAAGACCTCCATTTCTGTTACGTGATTGCTATGTACAAGTATAGGACCCAAATTTCTAGTCCTAATCCATTGCCCAACCTTTCAACCCCCAAAAGCAAACACCAAATTCCCAAACCTGCTCTTGGCATAGCTTGGAGGCTCAACTTTCCCGAAACCAGCCACGTCAAAGAACAAAAAAGTCCTTACAGATCATTCTTAAGCAGTGAATTGTAGTGCAATCCCACAGGAAAAAACAAAGAGAACAGAAGCTACCTCAGCCATTTGATATGGTTTAGTTCCAGAAATTAAGGAGAACAGAAATCTTGATAGTAGCTAAATCACTAACTATGAGATGTACTTATGATAATAAATTTCTATACAGTAGTTTTATTCTATCACAAAAGAACTGCATAGCCTTTCATTTGACATTTTGAGGGGAAAAGAAGAAACTTTGCATTGGATTTCCTTATCTGGATCTGGAACTTTTCTTCTCCTTTTTACTCTCTTTAGGCAGAGGGTGGGGGCGAGATAGTAGTGTATCGGTAGATTTGGTTTTAATATTTTGAAATAATATTCCAAGATTATTTCAAGTGTTTGTTTATCAAACTGGCCCATTATTTCAACTTCAAACTTGAAATATGAAATTTGAAGATTGACAATCAAGTTTTAAGAGTTTTTCAAGTTTTCAGTCACAAAACTTCAACTTTGTTTTCATGTCGAAAGACATCTTCAACTTACAAAAACTCTTTTTCTCTTCAACTTCAAATATATTTTTTTCAAATATCAACCAAATCATGTTGAAATGCCTAAACATTTTCCACCACAAAATTAAAGATAACCAAACACTATGAAATCACTTTGTCGGAAAATATTTTCTACCATACCAAATACTCTCTCAGTAACCAAAAGTTCTCCGAGTGTATAGTAGCTCTCAGCTGTTAAAATATTAGTTCTAAAGAAATTCCATTTACACAACAACTACTACACCTCAATCCCAAACTAGAGTGACGAGCCTAACAAGTATGAATTAATACAGAAATATACTAAAAGAACTTAATTTAATACCAAAAATTCAAACTTTAACAATTGCTATGTAATGTATCGAGAACAAAACCGAAAGATCCATACCGGCTGAAGATCCTCTCTTTTGAGCCACACATTAACTCCCAATCTCTCTGACAGCTTTGGCGCGTTCTGCAAAGGAGTCTCATAAGCCACGTCATACACTTTAGACGACAAGATGTTCGTCAAATACTCGTAACCAATCTTACCACCGGTACCTAAAACCGGACTATTCGGTATTAAGTATCCCGGTTCGCACTGCAACGAGGTCGGCGAAACTCGTAGCAACGGAACCGAAGGAGCCGGTGAATCCTGTGACGGTGAAGCCTGTAACGGCTCCGCTGCCGTAACTGGAGATGACAAGATCTCCACCGCCTTAGCATGGATAAATGCGTTCCTTTTGCTTTTTCTGGTTTTCACGGCATTAGTGGGAACAATGGGGGAGGTTTTAGCCGTTAAGTCCGAACGGAGGCAGGAATTCAATGACTTTACAGCGGCAAAATGAAGAACCTCCATTTTGTAAGTATATAATAGAATCCGGCGGTGGCCGGGATGTGGAGATTTAGCCGGCGGCGGAGGTCGTTGTCTAAGGGTTGCAGCGGAGGAAGGAGGAAGAGAAATGACGTGAATTGTGCAATTTATATAGGGCCCTGTTTGTTTGGTTGTTGAAGTCTTTGTTATCAACTTGTAATCTCTCTAAAATCAAAATGCCTATAAACTGTGGGGGACCTGAAGGTTTTCCTAGCACACGTGACTGTTGAGTAGTAAGAACAATAATAGCTCAAAAGTGAAATTTCACTTTATTGTGTCTTTACTTTTTTATTTAATGAGATATTCCCTCAGGCAGAAATATAACATAAAATATTAAGATTCAAAGAATATTTTTTTATTAATAAATATTTTTAGTTTACATCCACAATGTTTAAAAGTAGAAAAAGATTTTACTTTTTTTTAAAAAATACCTTTTTCAAAATTGGTGTTTGACCATAAAATTTTCGCTTAACATGAATTTCGAAATTTTTTAAAAATTTTAAAAACTCCAAAAGGCTATCTTCACTTCATATCACTCACAAAAATTAAAACAAAGTTATATTAATGTCCAGACATAACTCTAATTTTTAAATATCATTTTCACTTTCCTCTGGAATTTTATAATTCTTATGTCCAAAAGCCCACTAGCCTCATTTGTTTTTTTTAAAGATTAAGACATCTGAATCTAAATACACGTCTGAATATCAAGATGTATATTCAGATTAAGACATTTGAATCTGGATACACATCTGAATATTAAGATGTGTATTAAGATATGAATACTAAATGATTAACACTAATTGATTTTTAATATCTGAATGTGTAAAATTTATCGTTATTTGAAAATTAATAAACATAAAATTCAAATGAAATAGAACTAATTAATCTAATATTCTATCAATAAAATATAATATTTTTGTAAAATGTAGTAGTTGTTGTTGGTGATGGCTAACATTGGTGTTTGTGAATGACGACTAGAGGCGGTGATTGGTGGTAGGTTGGTTGATGGTGGTGGTTCAGGGTAGTAGCTAGTGGTGATTGGTAGTGGTGGTGATTACGATTGAAGATGGTGGTGATAATAATGGCGAGTGGTGATAGTTAATAATGGCGAGTGCTGGTGGTGGTAGTTGTGATTGAGGAAGGTGGTGGTGGGTGGTGGTAGTTTATAATGACGGGCAGTGCCGGTTATGGTTGTTGATGGCGATGGGGTGGTTAGTTGTGATAGTTGAGATGGACTAGTGTTGTTTGTGGTTGAGAATGATGATGGTGGGAGTGGTGCGAATGGTGGGTTGTGGCAGTCGATTATGATGGCGGCTATGATTAAAAATGATGGTGGTGGTGGTGGTGACATAGTGATAGTTGATAATGGTACAATTAATAATGAGTATGAATGATAGCATATTAATGAAATTAAGTCTTTGTTGTGGATCTTAATTATATAAAACTATTTAGACCTATTAAGTGATTGTAAAATAAAAATAAATATATATTTAATAATAAAGATTCAGACTTTAAACATAAATGCACACGAATGAGACCAAGTATTCTGTAAAGTATTAATGATTTACAATTTTAATCTTTTGGTTGTTGGTAGAAAATTTTGGGAGCCGCCCCTGTCCAGCGGTCCCCAGTAATCATATTTTTCGAAAATGGGTAAAGTAAGAACATGAATGGTATTTGACATTTTTTCAGAAAATGGGACTGTACAACTGTTGAAATAGTTTCGAAATAACTGTTGTTTTATGCTTCTGAACCGTATAGAGCCTTTTTATCATCTTCGTAAAAGATTTAGTATGCGTTTGGATATAAAAATTTTGATTTTTGAAAAAAAAAATTGTATTTGAAGTTGATTTGAACAATAATATTTGAAATTTAAAATTATGTTTGGACATACATTTCACTTGAAAAAATATTATAATTTCATGAGTGGGGAAAAAAAACTGAAATTTTTTTGAAAAAATTATTTTTGAAAAAATTTCATGGACACACATTTTTGGAAAAAAAATTACAAAAAAAAGGAAATTTTTTTATGTACAAACGGGGCATTAATTGTTGCGAATAGCTTATTTGAAAATATTACTTCAAAAAGAAAAAAAATAATACGATATTAAAATACAAAAATAATATCAAAATATTTGAAAACGCAATGCATGCCATTGACCAATTTTAAATAATTTCAGGTAAATTCTTCTATTTTTAATAAATTTTCTAATTAAAATATGCATAAACAGGACAATAAATCATATATGCATAAACAGGACAATAAACCATACTTTTCTTAATTAATATATTTAAGAAATGTTTGAAAAATTCGTAGTAAAAAAGTGTTCCAACTCAAGAAATTATATTAGTATCTTATAAAAATTGTGCAAAGGGTTAAAAATAACACAGTTTCAAACAATAAAAATTTTACATTATCCTTTGGCACGATTTATACTTATTTGCTGTTATATGGTTTTTGGTTGATTATGAGTAAGTAGTTACATTAGAATTAGCTAAGCATTGATTTTCCTATTTCTTGAAAACTAGGAGAAATTTTCACTTTCCCTTGTGGTGTCTCTTGGTATTATGAAAGGAATACAAACAAAAAAATATAGAAATGGAAGTTGTACAAACACTTCTGTATGGAATACAAAGTGCCTTCTTTCTATCTCAAGTATTTATTGCTGGATATGAATTTTTATTAAAATAACTGACATTTTCGAAAAAATAAAAAGTTAATTATTACTTTTCAAACCTACTTTTAATTAATGAAGTGTTTGTTAAGTGTGAAATTTAAGGTGGAGATAAATGGTAAGTTCAGACATACTCTTAGAATTAAGATTATTAAATGTCTTTTTTAAGAATATGCAAAAAATCATATAATAATAATAATAGTAATAGATGTTTTGGTTCTTCTCGTAGAAAAGAGTTTATTTCTTTTCAAAGTAATCAAAAGTTTCTCAATAGACAGAGGCTGATTCAGGATTTCAAGAGGATGAGTGTACTATTGTGAAAATGCGGATTGAGAATTTATACTTTTTAACTTTAGTATCTATCATGCACCCACTATACTTTTGAAATTATAGGTTCAAAATTATATTCTTTTTAAGATTTTAGTGATTTTCACATATATATCTGTACTCCGTGCCAAAAATAAGACCGTTCAGAGTTGGATTTGAACCACCAATTTCACTCGTAGTGGTGCACCCAATGATTATTGCACCATAGGAGTCTTTGAGCATGGGTTCATGCACATATAATTAAGTAATTTTCAAGAAATATAATATTATTATACATGGTATAAGAAAGGAGTATGAACACACGTGAACCCATATCCTATGACTTAGATACGCCCCTGAATATGAGATTAATACGATAGATGGTAATTTAGCCAATTTAGCCTTTAGTTAAAAATCTCGTTTTGAATGATATGTACTTAAATCTTCTAGTATTTCTTTGCATATCACGAGAAATATTATTGGAATTTTATTCTCTCAATTGATTTATAGCTCGATTTTATTGTTTTGTCACTCTTTTGAAAAAGAAGTGCAATATTAATTTCATGAGATATGGGTGATGTTGGTGTTTAAAAAAATGAAAGCTGTTGACAAGGATTTTGACTGTCAATTTCAATATGTTATGATAACATTGAAAACGTGATGCATGTAACTATCTGCCCCAAATTCTCCTTTCCTTTTTAGTGCCCGTGATTGCAAAAGGTGAACATATTTTATCCAATAAAGATTTTAATTTTATTTTATATGATCTCTTTAGTACCAATACTTTCGATTGAATTAAACTACGTCAGTGCATTAGCAAATAGAGTAATTCTTTTTTGTATGTTCAATCCTTATTATTGGTTTAAGTATTTCTTTTAAATAAATTATTAAATATTTAATTGACTTCTATGACTTTACTGCCATATTGGTATTAGAACACTTGTGCCCACATGAATGATTTCAGGTACTTGCAATGGCCATTGATATTGAGTTTGCAAATGAATATGTGCTAATTAATATTTTAAGAATACAAGAAAAAATTATTAAAAATACAAGTAGATAATATAATAAATTTCTAAAAGACTATTTATATATAGTGGAACAAGTTTAAGTTTACTATATTTGATTGAGATAATTTGAAGACTTTTATTTTTTTATTGAGTTAACTAAATAAGATGAACAATCATAGAAACTTACACTTTTTTCTTTTACTTTTATTTTATAACACAAATATAATTTTTAATATAATAATTATATGATTTTAGAAAATTTACTTATTTAAACGGGGTCACGCGCAAAGTACGTATCCTAAAACTAATTATATTAATAATGTAAAGCTCATATTATGGTATATATAACTTAGATCGTTCAATAATAACATCTTATTTAAGGCCAACCTTTCATGATGCATCTCACAAATAAAATAGAACAAGAGTTCTTCGAGAAAGTAATAGAAACCTCTTTTTCTTTCTGAAAAAGAAGTGTTTTGGAAGTTTTTGCTGTATATTTTTGTTGTGCCAAATACCAAAAAAATATTTTTCTTTTTTTCGGTTTAACTGTCTAGAATGTGATCAACCCACATGACATAATAATCAAATTCGAACCGTGTAAGTTCTCTAAAGACGACAAACCGCTCCTACGAAAAGGTTATTAAATAATAATTTAAATATGAATTATCCTTACCATCTCACGACACCTGATTAATGATACCAAAAATGTTATTGCAACGCTTTGCATATGACCAAATACCAGAATTTGTAATTTATATGCGAGGCCACCAACATATGAAAAGAATCCCTTACAAAATAAGTTTTTCTTGAATGAATATTCGAATCCAAAAGGTGATTCAGGGTCTAAATGTAGGCAAAATTCACCAAACCAAGTCGAATAACACTGTCGTGCTTAAAAGTGAGATGCACTTTTTAAATTTATCAAACACGTATATTCTTTAAAGTAAAAGTACTAAATCATAATTAAACTGAAAGTGTTAAAATATTCCTTTTCTTAGAAGATGCCAAAATCTAAAATCGCTTAATGCACTTACCAGATTCTAAAATTTAAATTTCATGAGTTCAACCTTCAAAATTTTTAGCATTAAACTCATTATAATTTTAAAGTCATGAGTTCATATATATTATTTATTGCACTATTAATAAATTTTACATATAAATTTATGTTCCGTATAAAAAGCTATGGGTTCAATTGAACCCGGTACCTTTGTGTTGGATTTGCCCATGCACTTGACTATCATTGTTTACCCGTAAAACGGTACAGTTAAATTAATACGTGGTTTCTAGACAAGTGAATTAATTTGCTCTTGAAATAATAAAAAAAGTAAAGAAATACGCAATACTTAGCCTTGAAATGAAAGTAAAATCATGAAAAACAGTAATTCCGAGGGCAGAGCTTCCGGGCACAACAGTGACGAAAACAAAGAACAAGAAAGTAAAATTATGTAAAGCTTTTGATCGATTATAGTATAAAATTGCCAGAAAAGTCGTGTCCTTTACAATGATAACAGAGCTCACTATTTATAGCTACGCCTAGGGAACAAGGTCCTAGGATCGTGCCCTTCTTTAATGTTAATTGTGAGGGCCATTGATGAAGGTGTAACGGTGAGCATAAATGACATATTCTTTGTAACGGGCAGCGCACTAAATGCTATGGAATATTCTCCATTAAATGCTACATGTCGGAGGGTATTTGTTACATCTTTACGAGTATCATTCTTTCCGGTGACAAATGGGATAACTGCCTTCGGTTCTAGCTATCCCCCGCCTTAAGTTCCATGTGTCATTCTCTTAAGCGGCCACGTATCATAACGTATTGCTTTCCGGTGACATAACTTTGTGTCATCGAGAAGTTGGTAGAAACACTCTTTTTGGCGGGAACTACTATGATTCCTTCTGAAAAGCTTCTGACGGTTGATCAGACGCACGTCTCTCGGCATTTCATGCCCCGAACACGCGTCATCCCACGATTCAGCATAACTTTTGCCGGTTATCGAGGTAATCATGGCCGCGAATTTAGCCGCCTAAACCTTTACTTATACGCATCAACCTTCTTCGCTCATACTCTATAACTCGTCAAACTCTCTAAAACTATCTTTAATGTTCTTCAACCTTTCTTTAACTTCCTTTCAAACGAAAAAGCTTTTCCTTTATTCATAACATATAATAGCTTCTTCTTCAATGAACACCAGCTCTTCAAAGGGCAAAAGCAAAGCCGAGGACGCTGCTCCTCCAACAGTGGGCATCGTCATCCCTAGAAGTCTTGTTACAACAAAAGACTTCGAAGAGAAATTCCCTTCAGCTAACCCTCTCACGTGGGCCGTTGGCAGATACCCTTCTTCCATCCGTCCTTCCAGTATTTCTGTTCTGAAAGAAGATTGTCATTGCCAAGATTTGGACATTGTTTCTCCTGATCTAACAGAGCAAGCAACCCTACCCAGGGAGGGTTTTACATACTTTTATACGTATCCCTTTACTTTGGGTGCATTTTCTTTGAGCGGAGAGCTTGACTCTGTTATGCGGAGTTCTGCCTCCTCTACCAAGTGTGTTTGGCACAAGTAAGTCCTTCTGTGTGGAGGACGATTGCTTGTCTTCGGCGTTTGTGCCAAGAGACGGGAGAGGAGCTATCCTTAGCTCATGTGATGAATCTCTATTCCCCCAAAGTCTTCCGCGGGGGAATGATAACTTTAGCAAACGCGGCCACCGTGCTCTATTATCTAGCATGGATGATGATAACGATAGTGGGTGGATAGAACGATTCGTTGGAGTTACCACTAATGATATCATTCCGGCAACGACTTCATCCTTTCCGGAATCATGGAACCGCACTCGTAAGCTCCTTGTTCAATATCTCTTTTATCAGGAATTCCTTCATATTCATACTGATCCTCCTCCTTTCGCCTATTTCAGCAACTCGATGGGTTCCACCTAGGGTTGAAGGATCGGCCCAGTGGGTTTAGAAAATCATGGATGTTACTACTCCCGAAAACCCCACATGGAAAGAATTGGCCCTCAAATACGGGTGGAAGTTGGGGTGTCTATCCCTCTTCCCAGGCGGTCATAGACACCGTGATGATCGACGATGATGGAGAAGCTACTGATGGGGAAGCTTCTCTTCATAGAAGACGATGATCCTCATCAACTCAACAGAATGCTCAACCTGCTGAGTTAGTTACATCAACCGAGGACGATGTCTCGGCACTTTGGGGGAGTTTGAGATGGTGCCAACTCCCATTTCAAGGTTTCACTCACTGTGCCCGGTATTGCGGGGCTGAGTACCGAGTCCTTGCCGTCTTCGATTGGTGAGCAACCAACAACTAGCACTGCATTTGTCTCAGTTGCTTCTCACCCTTCATCGCCATCAGCTTCATCTCCTTCTTCACCAGCTCTTCCATCAACAACTTCTACATCATCTCCACCGGCCGCAACTATCCGAGAAGAGGATGTTACTCTTCCCAATCCCTAGTTCATGGGAATCTGGGGCAAAATTATGATGCCCCCTCTGAAGATCTGCCAAGAAGGAGGAACGTTACTCTCTCGGTCTCCACCGGTGCAACTTATTAACCCGGCTTTAGAGAAAGTAAAAAAGATAAAGGCTCTCTAGGGAGAATGTTGTTGAACAACGCCATGCACAACGCCGCTGCGGTACATTCTTTACTTCCTTTGTTATTTCTTCTATTTTTGCCTAAAAATATCCTGAGTTTGCCTTTCTGGCTTTGTAGGACAACTTTCGATCTTCCAAAGGCCTCCAAAGGTTGATTAAAAAAAAGGAAGAACTTACCTCCGCAGGGGATCGACTTTTGACCGAGCAGGAGCAAACTATCGTTCGCCTCTTAGAATTGGAAGATGAAGCTATTGAGGCCGTTGTATTGGAGGCTCGTTTGCAACAACGTGAGCAAGAAGTTATAATCCTTAGCCAAGAGATTGGCCCGCTGAGGGTTAAATTATACGAAGCCAGGGTCAAATGGGCTGAAGTACATAATGTTGTTCTTGCTGTAACCAACCACGATGCTGCCTCTGTTAAAAGATTGACCAACTTGGAGGCAGCCTTGAACTCCAAAACTGAAGAGCATGTTGCTACGAGGGTGAAACATGCTCAGCTGGAGGAGAAGTATAAGAAGACTATTGAGCATAATAGGCTCTTTAGTTCAACTGTCCGTGACCTTGATGTTAACCTCAGATCTGTTAGATCCGCCCAGGAAAACCTTTTTGTCGAGGTAACCCAACTCAAAGAAGAACTTAAACGCCGAGCGGCTTCCCTCATTGTTGAGAAAACTTACATTATGTACAGCATGAGGAGAAAAACCTCGAAAGAGGCCAAAGCTGATATCATTGACTTTGATGCTGAAATTGCTAAGTCCCGTGAGCTTGAGTTAGTTGCTAAAAGTGGTCTCCTGGCAAAGCCTACTGCTCCCGATTCTTCTGGTTCTGGTTCTGAAACTTCAGGAACTGAAGAGGAAACGGAAGATGAAGATGTTGAAGGCCAAACTGATAAAGGCCAAAAGGCTGACCCATTGGCGGAACTACCCACTTCCCATGGGGGCGCAGACACTTCTCTTCCTTTGAGTTTCGGAGATGCAGCAGTCTAGCTTTTCTTTTTCTCCAACTTTTGTATATGTGCCACTTTGGCACGTTGTTGTAAATAAAGACATCTTTTTGCTCAAGTATTGTTTGAGTCGTTCTTTTGTTTGAACGTTTATGAAAGTTTTGCACTCTCTTTTTTCTTTTGCCGAAGTATTTTGCGCAAGTTTTACTGTTTGCGTCTTATTACGTAAAGCCTTGGGTGTATTTCTCCCCGAAAGCATTTTGATTCTGGGCATAAGTTCTTCTAAAATCAACCCTTTAATGTGAGGGTTTTTATAAGAGAGGGCCCTCTTTTGTTTAAGGTGCTCTTGAAGAGGACGTCTCTTGTTCACTACGGCACTAGCATTTGAAGTATTTGTTTAACTTTCAAATGATAAAATTAATTTATCGATCACACACGAAATAAGATGAAAAATAAAAGGACTTTATTTTATTCCTTCCGACTTCAAAAAGTACATAAGCATTCGTTATGTTAAAGAGAAATTGCCATTTCTTGTGGCTAATTTGTAGAACTTGTTTCTACGGTGTTGGCCGCGTAGTCCTCGGTCCCAATTACACAATTATGTTATGGGTTTTCATGCTCCGGTCGATGTGGTAGTCATTGTTGCTGCATTCTCATATCATCCCTCCAGTGTTCTAATGCGAAGATTGCGACTTGGAACACTGGGAATCTTGCACCTTCGAGGATCCCATTAATGAATTGCTAGAAAATCTTCTGCTCGGTAACAAACTTCGCTTTCCTTTAGGAATTTATGCTATCGAGAAAAAGACTACCTAACAATCCTCTAGTGGTTTGCACTTGTGAATGGTTGAATAAAATTTGCTGGATAGCAACTCATTTTCCCTGTGGGAACTTTGCTATCGAGCCAAAGATTATCTAACCGCTCCGGAGTGGTTCTTTGCTTGCGTGCCTTGCTATTAAAGGTCTTATTTCTGCCATTGAGACTTTATTCGTAGTATGCTTTCCTTTGTTGCCTTATTTAAAACCTTGCCAGAAAAACCCAATTGGGACAAAAACTGGACAAAGGGAAAAAGAGTGCAGCACATACTTTCAGTACAGGCGATGTTTGTCAGCAATAATATCTCTTGAGGTGTGTCACGTTCCATTTGCTTGGCAACTTTTCTCCACTCTAATTCTCTAACTCGTATGAACCTTTCCCGGTGACAGCTGAAACCCGATAGGGGCCTTCCCAGGTTAGACCTAGCTTCCCCGCATTGAGTTCCCCGGTGTTCTGAGTTACTTTCCTTAGAACTAATCTCCCACTTTGGGATAACGAAGGTTAGCTCTTCGATTGTAATATCTTTCCATTCTCTACTTCTGTGCCGCCATCCTTATTTGTGCCAAGTCCCTGTGCTCATCGAGTAACTCCAAGTTAAGCAACATCGCTTCGGTGTTCGCTTCTTTGCTTGCCTAGAAATACCTTAAGGTAGGCTCCCCTACTTCTACCAGAATTAAGGCTTATACTCCGTACACAAGGAAAAAAGGAGTTTCCCCAAGGCTCAATTTGGCCGTCGTTCGGTATGCCCATAAAACTCCGGGTAGTTCCTCAAGCCATTTACCTTTGGCCGCTTCCAACCTTTTCTTGAGGTTTTGTATAATCACTTTGTTCATTGACTCCGCTTGGCCATTTGTGCTCGGATGATAGGCTGAATATGTGATTCTCTTTATTTTCAATTCTTCAAGGAACTTTGTAATCTTTGCGCCGATAAATTACGGCCCATTATCCCGTGCTATTTCTTTTGGTATTCAGAACCTGCAAATTATGTTTTCCCACAATAAATCCACCACTTCACGTTCGGCGATCTTCTGATAAGGACCTGCTTCCACCCACTTCGAAAAATAGTCAGTGAAAATCAAAAGAAATCTTACCTTACCGGGAGCCGGCGGCAGTGGTCCGGCGATGTCCATCCCCCATTTCATGAACGATCACGGAGAAAGAACTGAATGTAGTGGTTCTGTCAGTTGATGTACCAGCGGTATGTAGCGCTGGCACTTATTGCACTCTTGAACAAAAGCTTTGGCGTCTTTTTCCATGTGGGGCCAACAATATCCTACCCTTACCAGTTTTAGCACTAAAGAATCTGCGCTCGAATGGTTTCCACATATCCCTTCGTAGACTTCTCGCATAACGTGATTAGCTTCAGATGCTCCCAAACATCGGGGCCTTGGAATTTTTTTTTGTACAATTGGCCTCCTTTGAAGCTATACCGTGCTACTTTGGCACGCAATGCCTGGGATGCCTTGGATTCTTTGGGCAATTTTCTGTGCTCGAGATAATCGATGATCTCATTCCTCCAGTCCCAGACCAAATTAATAGTATTTACCTCGTAGTAGCTATATGCATCCAGGGGCCGAGTGCATCAGTTGTACTACCATCCTGGACTCTAATCCCTTCATTGTTGTTGATGAATCGAGGTTAGCCAGTGCATCCGCTTCTTCATTTTCTTCCCTCGGGATATGAGTAATCGACCACTCCCGAAATCAAGCCAGCAGAGCCTGGACCTTCACCATGTATTGTAGCATGCGCTCCTCTTTGGTTTCAAAGATCCCGTAGACCTAATTTACCACTAGTTATGAGTTGCACTTGATATCTATGACCTCAGAATCTAGTCCCCGGGCCAGTTCGAGTCCTACAATCAAAGTCTCATGCTCTGATTCATTGTTAGTTAAAGGGACCGTTCTGATGGCTTGCCTTAAGGTTTCTCCTGAAGGCGTGGTTAATAATATGCCAAGCTCGGACCCTTTTACGTTGGAGGCTCCGTCCGTTAATAAGGTCCAAACTCCCGATGTCGATTCTGACACCATTACTGCCTCTTTGGTTGCTAGAGGCAGTAATCCCGGACTGAAATCGGCCACAAAGTCATCCAAGACTTGTGACTTAATCGCAGTCCTTGGTTTATATTCTATGTCGAATTCACTCATTTCAATAGCCCATTTGGCCAACCTACCCGAGAGTTCAGGTTTGTGAAGGATGTTTCGCAGGGGAAATACGATCACCATAGCTATCAGGTGACATTGGAAGTAGGGCCTCAGCTTCCGAGCGATGACTACGAGAGCTAAGGCCAGCTTCTCCAAATAGAGGTAGCGAGTTTCTGCTCCCGTTAAAATTTTACTAACGTAATAAATGGGAGATTGCGTACCTTCGTCCTCACGGATTAAAACTACACTTACCGCTACTTCCGAGACTGCGAGGTAGACCAACAGTGTTTCACCTTCCTTTGGTTTCGAAAGTAACGGAGGGCTTGACAAATACCTTTTCAAATCTCTCAAAGCCTACTGGCACTCCAGGGTCCATTCGAAGTTGTTTTTCTTTTTGAGCAGCGCGAAGAAACAGTGGCATTTCTCCGATGACCAGGAAATGAACCTGCTCAAAGCGGTCAATCTCCCCGTGAGCCTTTGGACTTCTTTCATGCTTGACAGCTGGTCGAAGGATGTCTTCGATGGCCTTGATCGTATCGAGATTTACCTCAATCCCTCATTACGATACGAGAAATTCTAGGAACTTGCCGGAGCTGACCCCGAATGCGCACTTCTTGAGGTTAAGCTTGATGTTATGCTTCCTTAGGATGTCAAAAGTTTCTTGCAGATGCTTAAGGTGGTCATCTGCATTCAAAGACTTAACGAGCATATCATCTATATCAACTTCCATAGTTTTCCCTATTTGTTTTTCAAGCATCTTGTTTACGAGCAGCTGATAAGTGGCTCCGGCATTCTTCAACCCGAAGGGCAGTACATTATAGCAATATGTGCCGAAATTCGTTATAAACGAAGTCTTTTCCTGATCCTTCGGGTTCATCTTAATTTCGTTGTACTCGGAATAAGCATCGAGGAAACTCATTAACTCGTGACCGGCCGTTGCATCAATCATTTGATCGATATTTGGCAGTGGGAACGAGTCTTTAGGGCACGCCTTATTCAAGTCCTTATAATATACATACATACAAAATTTATTATTCTTCTTAGGAACTACTACTACACTAGCTAGCCAGTATGGATACTTTACCTCTCGGATCGAACTGATATCAAGAAAGCAAGTTACCTCTTCTTTGACGAATTTATTCCTGGCCTTCGCAATAGGGCGCTTCTTTTGTCTTATCGGAGGGATGTTGGGATCCAAACTTAGATTGTGTACGACCATCTCCACCGGGATACCTGTCATGTCTGCATGAGACCACACAAAACAATCGGCATTAAATTTAAGAAATTCAATAAAGCCAGACCTGAGCTCGGTGTGCAATCCTATCCCCAAGTAGAATTTCCATTCTAAGAACTTTTCAAACAATGCAACTTGCTCGAGCTCTTCTGCCGTGGATTGTTTTTCATCCGTCTCTTCTCGTACCTGCAGATACCTTGGCACCTGATAAGATTCCGACGCCTTTACCCCCGGGCTAACTTCATTCGATTCGGGAGCAAGCGCCGATTCCTGTTGTTTCTATGCAGCATGCGCATTCCCTTTGCTACTGGAGACCAAAATCGCATTCATCTCCCTTGCCGCCGGTTGGTCGCCACTTATCAGTTTAATTTCTTGGGGCGTTGGAAATTTTAGCAATTGATGATATATTGATGGTACAGCTCTCATCTCGTGCAACCATAGTCTTTCCGGCATAATATTATATCCCATATCACCATCCACCACTTCAAAAAGAGTATTTTTCATCACTTCTTCAGTGTTCGTGGGCAACAAATCTCTCCTCGGGTTGTCACACTAGTGAGGTTGAATCCGGCGAGGAGTTTCGTGGCCGGAATAATGCTTCCGATGAGATTAGCTAGCTCTAATACTCTCCATTGTATGATATTGGCTGAACTTCCTGGATCCACTAGAACACATTTGATTTTAAAGTCTAGCACATTTAAAGAAATTACCAATGCATCGTTGGGCGGTAGCAACTGTGAGGCCCCTCGAATTTCCTATTAGTCCGAGGCCATAAGCTCGCTCACAAATCGCTTATGTGTCGTCTTGCTTTCCACGAGAGGTTAAGTACTGGAAAGACTTAGATGATCATGATATTAAGTGTACGAGGTGTATTGGATGTTGTTAGGGTCTAAGGAGATCCCTAGAACTAAGCTAAGTTGAGAGCTATGCAATGGGCTAAAGTTTCAAAAAGGTTTGCACAAGATCCGACTTCAAACGTATGCATCTTCCAAACTATAAAGAATTAAGTGGTGATATACCTATCAAATTAAATCCCTTTGAGTCTAGTTTCCAACACATCAAGCTATTTGTCATTTGGATATGTGTATAGAAAGTTATGGCCATTTTACCGGACCTATGCCATATGGTGACCACGCACAAAAGGGGGGTTTCTGCCTTGTGGGTGCGGTCACTTTCCCAGTTGCGCAGCTGCACACTCAGGAACCCTATAAATACCCCCAAGGTTAGGGAGGGAGAGTGGCTATGTCATTTCTTCAAGACTAGGGCTTTCTCTCCATCACCCATCCGGCCAAGGCTTCCAATACACACCTAAGGTGAGTTTTTAAGTGTGTTTTTATGATAATTTCACTTCTCAATCACTAGTTACAACAAGGTTTTGATTGGATTCCATAGGATTTCTTCAAAATCTCAAGAACACCCCAAAAGTTGTCTTTCAAGATTTGGTCTACAAGAGGTAATTTGGTCTACAAGAGGTAATTTCAAGATTTGGTCTTTCAAGATTGTTAGTAAATCTATGAGCAAGAAATAAGTACTAGCACTTATGGGATGGTGATTAGAAGCCATAAATGCTTAACCTAGATAATTGGGTATTGTAGAGATTTGTAATGAGTTAATTAGCAAAATTTGGTGGATGTAAGTTCATTGATGATTATAATGGTGCTAAAAAGGTGGTTAGTGAATGAAGGATGTTGTAGTATCTCTTGTTGGTGGAGAGGAGAGATTGTTGGATGAAGAAACACATACTAGAGGTTGTAGAAAATATGCACATTAGATGTTTGATAAAAAGTGTAAATGACTTAAAGTATAGAAATCTTGCTAATATTGGTGCAATTGTGTTGCATTCTTGTAGATTGAAGTTGTTTAGTGTGGTGGACCATCATAGTATTATTAAGGGACGAATTTCAGGTATGTTGGCTAAAACTTCTCTCTTAGAGTTTCAAGTATGGTTGGTACAGGTCCCTAATTCCCATGTTCCGAGTTGTTCCTAATAAATTCAATTATCCCGAGTAAGCAAAGTGTCAAAAGATGTATGCACTCAAAACGTGTTCCAATTACCCCTATCTCACCATGATCTCCTTCGGGAATGTGTTCGAGTATGGTTTATGTGTTAAAGTGTTATAACTTCTAATTCATGTTTCAAATGAAAGTCCATTATGCTTAATTTGGAAAGAACACTCAGTGCACCTAAAACTCTTATTGCTCATATATATACTTAAGGCATTGATTTCAAATTCTCTTATGGTTGATAATCTATAAAGATGCTTGAATGAAAGAAGTGAGTTGGAGATATAAAGTATGACCACCGTACCAAGAATGAAAGTTATACTTGTGGCCAATGGTGCCAATGAAATGAATTAATGTGTGAAAGATTATGAAATGAGCCTTGATTCAACTGTTCCAAATTGACTCCGAAAATAGATTTACCTAAAAGGCTCATGTACTCAAGTCATGTTCAAATGTGGTTGTTCTAAACTAATACCTATGATTTGAACCATTGTTTCAGTCGTAAATCACAATACTCTCTTTTATAAGCATTTCCAATGTGTTATAAACTCTTATGTTCTCATGAGTAAAGGCTATGGCGTTTCTAAATGTTTTAAATTCTCTTAATGTTCTATGGTCACCCATGGCAAGTAAAATGAAGTGATAGTATGACCATGAAATGTGGATGCTTGCCAAAATGAGAATTATGAGGCATTGTATGTTCTAATGGCTTCAATCATAGTATGTATGCTTATAAAATAATAAATGCAAATGATTTTACTGTTAAGTCCCTAAGAATCGTGAACTTAGCTAATGATCTTACGATGGTAAGAGAGTACATAACGAGATGAAAGAGAGATGATGTCATATGCTAAATGAAAGAGAGATGATGTCATATGCTAAATGATGATGAATCTTATGGAAAAAGAATTTGGCCCATGTGCCACTGAAATCTACTCATTTATCTACCATATATGTACTAATGTAATGAGCTGTGTTTCTCCATGATGAGCATGAACATCAAGTATTCTAATGATCCTAGAACTTTCGACCTTAAACGTAATGTTAATCACGTCGCTTGAGCTTATATATGGTCATCTGCATAATGATGTGTTATGAGCCCTATGGACGGTCTTTGAACACATAGGTGCATTATCTATGGTATGAATGAATCCTATGGACGGTACATGAAACGCATTGGTGTATCATATAGGTGATCCTATGGACGGTCTATGAAACGCATTGGCGTATTGTATAGGTGATCCTATGGACGGTCTATGAAACGCAAAGGTGTATTGTATAGGTGATCCTACGGACGGCTTGTGAAACGCATAGGTACATGTTAAGAGAGGGCTATGGATGGTCTGGTGAGAGCATAGACAACACGAACAATAGGTGCCACTCTCATTGCCTTTGTCTGTACATGTTGTTACATTTACATTATATTTTGTATCTCACGCATAGTTCATATGGCTCACTCGATCTCAAAAGAAGTGCAGAATGATGTAAGTATAATAAGTCTTGACATGTGATTGTATGGGTCGTTTCGTAGTTTCTTGATGTACTTCATTTGCCTCTTATTTGAGTTACCGTATTTTCATATATTGTTTTGTCTGCCTTACATACGAGTACTATTCCACATGTACTCATGTCCCTTTTGCCGGGGGCGCTGCATCTTTTAATAGATGCAGGTGGTTCCACAACAGGCGGCATCGATCAGTGATAGCAGTACATACTCCTCTCAGCAGACTTGGTGAGCTCCACTTCATATCGGGGTCCTGTGTCTTTTGGCTTCATGTGTACAATATTTTGAGGTATAGCCAGGCCTTGTCGCCGGCACTTCCATACTACTCTTCTATCGTACTTAGAGGCTTTGTAGACATAGTGTGGGTTGTATCTTGGTTTTGGCAACAAAAAAAAAATCAAACTAGAAATGTTGGATTAGTGTCACATGTTTTCATTGCTAAACTATGAATGTGTAAAAATATTTTGGAAGAAAAAAATGGTGGACGAATTTATCAGTGTTAATGTGATTGGTGTTGATTATGAAATCCTCTCAATGTTTAAATAATGGGATACATCTCCACTTTATTCATGGGCAAGGTCGAGCAGAAAGTATCTAGCAGGCTTGCTTGACCGGGTTATCTCGGATGAGCACCGGTCGCGCTCCCCGAGGTCGGGGCGTGACAGCAACAATCCATCTACGTCCCCCTCTGCGAAAGTGATGTCGTCTTCAACAACTTCCCGGAGTCTCTTGCTATGGGTTATTGATACTTTCATCTTTTTTACCGCCGAGAAGGTGATCCCGTTGATCTCGTTCCCCCAGAGATCATGTTGATCGTCTTGCGCGGGGGATCTTCTCCTGCTTTCGAGGGTTCCGCGTTATCTCGGTTGCGACTGTAGTTATTCTTGACCCGGTCACTTTAGAATGCTCCAAGATGCCCATTCTTCAATAGTGTCGCCACTTCTTCCCGGAGATGTTGGCAGTCCCCAGTCCGGTGGCCATTCGTCCCTTGGTATTCACATCACAAGTTGGGCTTCCTCTGGCTGGGATCGAATCTCATTGGCTTCGGGAACTGTGTTTTTTTTTATGTTTCTCATATCTGATACCAACTCTACTACACTGACGTTGAAATTCTATTCTGAAAGCCTGGGGTAGGAAGGGTGTCGCATACCTTACACTTCTTTGTCCTGCAATGATCTATTTTCCCTACCGCGATTAGTCCTTTTGTTGGTAGAGAACCTGTCTGCTGACCGGAAGCCTCTACCGTGGCCTTCGACCCGTTCGTAGGGCAAAAACCGGCCCCTCGAAGACCGTATGTCCGTGTCGAAATCGTCTTTTGATTTTTCTTTATTCTTCTCCCGTCCTTTTGCCAACGACGTGAAGCCAAACTGATCATCTTCGATCCTTATCTTTGACTCGTACCGGTTGTGGACATCCGCCCAAGTTGTTGCTTGGAGCTCAAGCAAGCTTTCCTTCAGTTTTCGAGAAGCGTCTGAACTTCTCGGATTCAGACCCTTGGTGAATGCTTCAGCCGCCCATTCATCCGGAACAGTCAGGAGAAACATCCTCTCCTTTGCAATCGGGTAACAAACTCTCGCAACAACTCGGATTCTCCTTGTGCAATTCTTAATATGTCGACCTTTCGAGCCTACACCTTTCTAGCCCCGGCATGAGCCTTAATAAAAGAATCCGCTAGCATCTCAAAGGAATCGATGAAATGCTCGAGTAACAGCGAATACCACGTCAAGGCTCCCTTCGTGAGAGTCTCTCCAAACTTTTTCAGTAAAACAGATTCAATCTCGTGAAGAGCTAAATCATTCCTCTTCACCGTCGTTGTATAGGTGGTAATATGCTCCTGAGGGTCTGAAGTTCTATCATACTTTGGCACGTCGAGCATTTTAAGCTGCTTTGGGGTTTATTTCTGGTGCTGCATTTGGTTTGTACGACAACTGAGTATACTTCTTTGAGTCCGGACCTTTCAGCACCGGTGGTGCGCCCGGGATTTGGTCCATGCGGTCGTTCACTTCTCTGATAAATCGTAAGAGTTCATTCTTGAAGGGATCGTTTTCGTTACTAGGGCCAGATCCCCTCCCCCCCAGCCCTATTGGAACCAACCTTGCCCCTCGTGGTATTGTTGTCAACCCTCTGCGTTATTTGATTTATGGGAGCGCCTGGAGGAACTAGACCTCGTCTATTCGCGTTATTGGAAGCCCTCGATAACTCCTACTTCAACTCCGCCATAACCTTATCCTGCTGTGTGAGGTGGCCTAGAATGATGCTTGTTTCTCTTGTAGGACCCTTACGGCATCAACAACATGCTCTTCTTCAGCGTCATGGGGAGTTGCCTCCCGAACATGTCGTGGGTACCGCCTGTCGTGGATTGGCATGGCATCGTTCCCCTCATTGTGGGTGCCACTGATTGGATCCTCAAGATGAGGCTCGTCTCCTTGAACCTCAGGATTATGTATGTTGTTAACACCACTATCTGTCATTTCTTATGATTTTTTGCTAAGGCAAATAATAAAAACACGTTAGTAAAAGAGGCAAGGATCAACTTAATTACACGACTGTCTAGGCCCCACGGTGGGCGTCAAATTATTTACTAGTAAAATGGTACAGTTGAATTTATATGTGGTTTCTAGACAAGTGAAATAATTTGATCCTAAAATAATAAAATCATTAAGGAAATGCGCAATATTTAGCCTTGAAATGATGGTAAAATCACGAAAAACAGTAATTCCGGGGCAGAGCTTTCGAGAACAACAGTGATGAAAACAAGGAATAAGAGAGTAAAAATGATAAATTTTTTGTAACGGACAGAGCACTAAATGCTGTGGAATATTCTCCATTAAATGCAACCAGTCCGAGGGTATTTGTTGCATCTTTACGAGTGTTATTCTTTCCGGTGACAAACGGGATAAGTGTTTTCGGTTCTAACTATCCTCGCCTTAAGTTCCACGTGTCATTCTCTTAAGCGGCCATGTATCGTCGTATTTTACCGTATACAATCATACTGTCATAGGCTTTCAAAAGTTGGCTATATATGCAAAAACAAATTAAAGCAGTGCGACACACCTATTCAGGTGGAAAATTCTTAATTAAGGGATCGAGCAAAGTTTCTTTCACGTTGGCTGCCACGTCAGATAACACACCTATAATAAACGCTTATGACAGGAGGCTGTCAGTGCGTGTAATACAATCTCCTCCACGTTGGCTGCCACGTCAGAAAATAATAATGTGTAGATGCCATGTCACATGGCAGATTAAAAATAATTAAAATCAAAAATAAAAATAAAAATAAAATTCAAACATAAAAATCATCTATTCCGATCGATGTTTTTCCAGTTTCCTCTTATCCTTACCCCATTGTCTTCTTATTTTATGTTTCTACTATCATATGGGTTTTAGATCCAGAACTTTGGCCGTAATTTTCCCCTGCAGTAACTCTTATATAGCCGGCGATGCTCAATGAAACTAACTCCGGGGACTTGTTGAGCTTTTTAATCGTTGTTCGATATCAGTATTGTCGGAGCAATACCACTAACCCCCTCGCCACTTTCAACAACCTCCGCTAGAGACTACCTTCGACCACCGAAAATTCTCGCCGGTGATTTCTTTCTCATCTCCAATTACGCGGTGCCCTCTCTCGCCTGTGTATGCCCCAATCTAGAAATTGATTACAAAGAAAGAAACAAAATCTAATTTTGATTACAATTACATAGGGAACAAAAACTAAAAATTGGGGTTCGGGAAATTCGAGGAGGAAAATTTAAGGTGTGATTATCCAAATCTGCGTTATATATATATAGAGAGAAATAAAATCGAATTTTGATCGAATTTAGTAGTTAAAAGGTGAAATCTTTTTTTGGTGAGGGTCAAGAGACGGGGATGAAAAGGGGGAAGAAAGGGAAATAGTGGAAAAGTGCAGGTAAGAACTTGCATTTGCAAGCGGTAATTAAATCAATGATTTGCACTAAGTAATTTGATTTAAATCTTAGATCAGTGTTAAATCAAATTCATGTTTACACTCGTTTTATACGCGTGTATTTCACACATTTTGTCCAACTCAGCTGATTCAATGCCACATAATCTTGGTCAATGGTCAGAAGCATTTATTATACACGGTTTGAAGGAGTTTAACTGTTCAATTGGCAAATTTTTAGGCATGACAAAGTGGCATAAGTACTGGTACCATTTAGGCCATTCTGTCTATTAAAATTTATACAAGTTCCATGAATTCTTATGAAACGTATTCCGCAGATTAGAAAACGTGAAAAAACTACTCTCTTTTTTTTCCTATCAAGCTCTAACAAAAGGGTATAAATGATAAAAAAAAAAATTCTCAATCAAGTGCTAGTCTCTCTATCTTCAAATCATCATCTTGGATTCTTAAATGGATTCTAATGAATCAAAGTTCCCAATAGATCTAAAACCAGAAGTAAAGTCGAATTTTCTATCAAATTACGATGAGTTTCTTCACTGATGGCAAGACATAGAAAGGAGAAGTTGTCAAAGCTTTTTCCGACCTAACGCCGATAAGTTTCCTCATTGATAGTTCTTGATCATCTTTTGCTTAAAGGGGCTTGAACAGGAAACTAAAAATTAGAAAATGAATAAAATGAGTTTAAGAACATAGAATAAGTTACTTCTTATTTGAGCACATTAGAAGCTTTGAGATCTAAGAATAATAAAAAAGAAAAGAAAAAAAATATAGGGTGGAAGGGGAGATGGAAGGTGACGATCTGGGAAACAAATTTTTATGATTGGGCCGTGGAGAGGGCAGGTGACATGGCAGGGGAATTGCCCGTGTTGGGGAGTCTGCTTCGCCGGGGAGCTTTGGTAGAGAAAGAGAAAGGTGGGACCCATAAGGTGTTTGTATAGGCGGGTCAAAGAATTGGGCATGGGTCTTTAAAATTTGGGTTAATATTTTCCTAGCTGGCAGTTTAAGAGAAGAGTCCGGTGTCATGGTGGACTTCTGTTAAGGCTAGGAATCTACTATTTTAACGGTAGGGACCGAAAGTAGAACTAAGGATAAATGTGGCTAATTTATTAAAGCAGAGGGACAAATTTGGCACTTTTTCCTTCTTAAAATGTTATAGCAATATCAACCTAATAAAATTCAGTACGATTTGCCTTTAGTCATTTTGGTTTTGGTTTATTCTTTCTGGTAACTTCGGTTTGTTCAGCTCGAATATTAACTAGAAAGCCATAGAATATAATATTATTAAGTGAGATACTCACAAATACGCAAAAAAAAAAAAAAAATATATATATATATATATATAAAATATAGTGAAGAAAAGATAAAAATAAAAAATACTAAACCTAGACGGGAGAAAGGTTGAAACGTAAGTAGGCAACAAAAGAAAAAGGGGAAAAACAATTATAGTGGAAAATAGAGGTGGTAAAGGTTAAAAAAAACTATAAAAATAACATAAAGCAAAATTTAGAATTTTTATATTTATGTTATAATCAATAATATGTGTATTATGTAACTTTATAATATGTGTATAATAATATGTATTATGATACTATATATATATATATATATATATATATATATGGTATTAGAATTAGGTATATTATTTTTAAATACCGAATACCATAGCTAATACTATTTTTTTTTTAAAAAAAAACTTAAACCAAATACCATACCAAATATCAAAACATTGAATATCAAATTTCGATTTTGATACCTTAATTCGGTATTTACCAAATTATTCACAGCTCTAGTGCTTGGTATTACTTATTGTTTACCTTGTGTAGGTGATATGATGCTTTTGGCTGTTCATATATTTTATTAAATCATTATGCACAATTTTATGCTACTCAGTTAATTTCTCACACAAAATTCATATCTTACATAAAACTCAATTTCTCCGAAGTGTGATGATGACACTTTTAATGTGAAACTCGAAATTTCTCCACCCAAATCATTCAGTTCCCATCAATATTCAAGTTTTTTCGTTCAAACAAATATGAATCAGTGCACATGTATCGATTTGGAATTCATTCTCTACTTTTCTTTCCTTAATAAATCAACTGAGAAAAGAATAATGTATGGTACATCAACATACAACTTAAAAATAAATTTCCTACAAATTTAATACAAATTTGAATATCTACAGTAACATACATAGTAAAAATAAATTTCATACAGCTAATTATATATTATACAACTTTTTACAACTTATCTACAACTTTCATAAATTATTTCTGCCAAGTTAAATATAACTACATATCATACAACTTAAAGATAATTTTCATGCAAATTTTATACAATATGTCTTTGTATATTTTGTATCTGATTATATATATTTTGTATGTGGTGTGTGCTTCTTCCTCTCTAAAATTCCAATCAAAACTTACTCTCTTAATATAATTTTGATACATATCAACAACTTTATGTAAAAAAATAGTATTGATAACTTAAATACAAATTTTATACAACGGTTCATACATTATACAACTATTTTTTAACTTTCATACAACATTCAAATAAAAAAAAAATATAACTACAATAAAATATAATTTACAAACAATTATAATACTACTTTACTATAATTTTATAAGTATATTGTATGTCATGTGTTCTTCTTCTTCTTCTTCTTCGAATTTCAATCTGAAATGCAGCCAAAATCTTAGTCAATCAATTAAATAGAATGAAGAAAAAATTAATCAAATAGCATGAGAGAATGAAAGAAAAGAGAAAAAGGCACATGACACGCGCTGAACCACAATATCACGAATTCATGAGTTTTTAGTCAAGATGTATGTATAACTAATTCAACTGAGTTTTCTATCTTTCCATAGTAATTTGGAGAAAACAAGTCTAATGTATGTGGTGTGTGCTTCTTCCTCTCTAAAATTTCAATAAAAACTTACTTTCTTAATACAATTTTAATACATATCAACAACTTGATGTAAAAAGATAGTATTGATAACTTAAATACAAATTTTATACAACGATTCATACATTATACAACTATTTTTTAACTTTCATACAACATTCAAATAAAAAAAATATAACTACAACAGAATACAGTTTACATATAATTATGAAATTGTATGTAAATTTCATACATTATACAAGTATATTTTATGTCATGTCTTCTCCTTCTTCTTCTTCGAGATTCAATATGAAATTCAGCCAAAATCAAGTCTAATCTTCGCCAAACACCCTCAAAGTTGAGATATAAACTCCAAACAATATTCTCAATTGTTAGCAACAATACCCAATCCAAACAAATAATGATTTTTGAAAACCCAAATTCGATTTCAAAGCTTCAAAGTTTTTTAATGGCTGTCAATGGTGGAGAGTCAAACACCTTCAAAATTTATTGATTGACAATTTCAATTTGAAGACCAATTGTGCTACATGAAAGGAAATTGCTAAGTTAAAACTTTATAGTAAAACGATTGAAATCAATTGTGAATTCCATTAAAAATATATATAACATGAAAGGATAAAAAGTAGAGACCATCAGAGGAAGAAAATTGGGGAAAGAATAGAGAATGAAAGATAGAGAGAGACGGAGAGAGAGACGGAGAGAGAGAGAGCACAGGAGAGAGAGCACAGGAGAGAGAGCGCAAGAGAGAGCGAGAACAGGGATGGGTAATTGATTCCTTATTCAATTCCTAATTTAAAGGGATACTCATTTAATACTAATTTGTATATAATAGGTAAATTGTATATGGCCATGTAATTAAGTTAAAACATGATTAAGGAGGGGTAATAAAGTTTCATATGTAGTATAGGAAGGTAAAAATCCCAATAGAAAAATATTTTTGCTGCTCAAAAGTATTTTTTTATTTTGATCAAATACCTTAAATTTTTTAAAAAGTACTTTTTTGACAAAAAAAAGTATTTTTGTTCTCCTAGAAGCTTGACCAAATAGGCTCTAAATACTTTTTACACCATTAATGCACATATGGTACACTTACATCAATACGACCCTTAGCATTAACAGGGCGGAACCGACAAATTTTGTGACCTAAAGCTAGACTTTGATGAGGGATCTTAACTTTATAAAAAAAATATTTTTTTTATTTGAAATCTATTTTTCTAGTTTTCTTTAGATATAAAATTATTAATAAATTTCTTATAATCAATTTCTCATAATAAGTCTTTCTCAATTGATAACATAACTAATCCATTTAATCTCTCTTGAGACATTGTTGGTCTTAGGTAAGACCTTATTAATTTTATTTTAAAACACTTCTTTCCGCTAAATCAACGGTAACAAGAGTTTGTTAACATTATTCAATAAGCAATATAGAGTCTTTTTATTTGATTGAATATATTAATTAAACTATTATCTTCTACTTGTACTATTTCCCTTAATATTTTCAATTTAGAAAATAAATCTAAGCTATCAATATCGGATTAATTGTTATGCTTTAAGGAACATTCAATCACTATGTCAAATTTATTTTTCCTTTTTATGCAACTTCATGCGTATTGTATTTTTCACTTTATAGACTTTTTCTCCCTTATATATAACTTATTAAGTGTAATAAAAAATGAGACTCCTATAAATATGAGACCTAAAGCAGTTGTTTTACTTACTTAGGGAAGGGCCGGCCCTGAGCATTAACTATGTATTTACTGTTGATAGCACATGATAAATTAATTACTTGAACCGCGCTAGCAAATTTGCGTGCCCCATGTTAATTTCGGCTACCTAACCTAAAGCTTAGCCAATGAATAGCAAAAATGTTGAGCCAAGAACGAATAAGTGAAGCAAATTATTAGACGTAAGGCACATAACTTTGGACCCAACTATAATTGTAAATAAAGTAGGTTAAATCAGAAATCTACGTCCAAAAGATATGCAAACTCGAGCAGGAAGAACATTCACTGCATTTAATGAAGTTAGGACGATAATTGATTAATTAATGGTTATGTTAGTGGGTGCCAATACAAACTATAGTATAATTAATCGTTTCTCCGTCAAAAACATAATTCGTAGAGTAGCCGTTAATACAAATAAAAAATACCTATTAAATCGAGAATATGGTATAAGTTAATACATAATAAGAAGAATGATATACAAATATTCATTTGGTGATTAATAAAATTGTAATACACATAAAATTTACAGATTTAGTGCATACATAGAGTGGGATAAATCTTTCTGTTAGATTCCAACTTATTTACTAGAAGCTAAGGTCCTATTTAATATTGGGAATAGTAAAATTTAGGATGAGGAACTTGGTTAAACAAATCACGAGTACGTAAGCAACATATGCTGTTCTTTCTCAAGTGGAAAGAAATAAAACATTTTTGACACGTTAGAAACATTCGAAGACACATATGAAAACCTATATTGCAAAAGAGCTTGATAATTTTTTTTAAGTACATGTACAAGTACAACATACGTGGAAAAAGTACAAAATCCCTCCTTGTCTCTAAAATTATCTTTTAAGTGCTAAAAATTGATTAGTGGATATTGAATCTCCTGATTAATGATTGCAAAACCTTCCATAAGTAGTTTATCGGAGATAAAAAGAAACCAAAAAAAGAAAACAGCGCATATTAGATGGAGATAAAGCTCCCATTAAAAAAGACATAGATCTTTTTATATATGTTTTAAAAAAAAATGAAAACACTATTTGTTCATGAAATTTGATCAGTTTCTTTTTAAAATAACTCAATTTTCATAACTGGTTTGGACCGGTTTTTGGATGAAATTTTTTCTTTGACTCATACAATTATGATTTTTGTAATAAAATGTATGTTCAAATACAACTTCAAGTTTCAAAAAATTATTTTTCAACATATTTTTTTTGTGTTAAATTTAACATAATCTATATTTAAACGCTAGCAAAGTATGTATTGTTTGTACTAACTTGCATAGATGTAGGTCTACGTCTGAGGGTGAGAGAGAGAGAGACGTTGGTTGAGTGCAAAGCTATATTTTTTTACAAATTGAGACAGTTGGTAGAATAAAAAACAGGGGTAGCTATCACAATACGAATTAATTTATTTATTTGTTCCATTTATGTATCACTGTTTTCATCTTATGAGTTTATATTCTTTTTATTAATACAATATGCATGTTATGAAATTGACTAATCCTGTTGAAACGTCTTATATCGAGTAGAGTTCGAATTTTTAGCGACCAAAATTTCCTTTGCTAAAGGTCTATTTTTAGTGAGATATGTCCTCCTTATATTGATAGATATAATAGCATATGGAAATTAGGATAGAACGTATATTTGTTAGCGCAAGTAGAGTTATAGGAGCATGTTCATTAGCTTTTATGTGGTGTGAGCTTTAACTTGTGAATAAAGACAATTTATAACGGTCGGTGATTGTTGAATTTATGAGATTGAGGCTGTATTTGCTGCGAAGGAAAATATTTTTCATGGAAAATGAGTGATTTTTATGATTTATTTTTTCTTGTTTGGTTGGCGAGTGAAAATTTTTTTTCGAAAAATATTTTCTAGTGTTTGGTTAGAGAGTAGAAAATATTTTTTAGAAAAATAATTTTTTATGCTAGTCTCCTCACCCCCTTCCCCCCGTCCCCATGTTTTCTGTGCTCCCCTCCCAGATTCAAGAATTCAATTATTTTTCTAAAAATTCACACAAACCCAAATGAACTAATGTGATGTTTTATTTTTTTACACAAAAACAACGTTGAAATTGATGCTCCATAACTAATAAGAAAATACTCTTTTTTTGGTTGAAAAAGAAAATATTCTTTTTACAACATGAAAATAAAGTTTACATCATGAAAAGAAAATACTCATTTTCTTGAAATGAAAGAAAATATTTTTTCTACATCATGATAAGAAAATACTCTTTTTTTATTAAATGAAAGAAAATACCTTTTACTACTCTTTTGTTGAAATGAAAGAAATTTTTTTTTACTATATTATTTTTTTTGAAATGAAAGAAAAAATTTTTTCATCATGAAAAGAAAGTACTTTTTTTGTTAAATGAAAAAAAATATTTTTTTTTCAATCATGAAAAGAAAATACTCATTGTTGAAATGGAAAAAGTACTCTATTTATAACATGAAAAGAAAGTACTATCAATAATATTTTTATTTAGGGTGGGGGTGGGGGTGGAGTGGAGATAGAGAATGGGTGGGAAAAGTTGAAAAAGAGTTTTGTAGAATAGATACAACTTCAATGCCCTAGAACCAGAGATCGGCAGCAACATAACCAGTGGATAATCATATGTCTAAAGGCAAATCGCAGTAAGCGCAAGTGTTCAAGATGGTATTTGCAGAAGCTGTGTATCAAATTTGGATTGAAAGGAACCTCAGATTCTTTGAACATAGAAGTAAACAATGGGGAATTATTGCGAAGGAGGTTGCTTATATATGTAGCGCACGAGTGCTATCTGGATCCAGAACTTATCTGGATAGTCTTCAGTTTGAATAGATGTCTTTGTCTTTCTGGCATTTTTTTAGTAGATAATGGTTAGAACTTAGTTGGGAATGGCTGTGTGGTATCTTGTAGTCACTTAATGAAATAGCTAGCTGTGTGAGCTTAGCTATGAAAATGTAAATACTTTTTTGGTGATTAATAAAATTAAGTTAGTTACTAAAAAACAATTTATATATATTTTTCTCCAATTGGAGAAAAATAAATTCACGAGGAAAATATTTTTCAAAACATATAAGACAACCAAAAATTAAAATATTAAAAAATATTTTCCTTTCATACCGAACACACCCTAACGCCAATCCTTTTCCAACCATGTGATATGTCTATATTCTTAATTAGCAACTCAATGGCGATACAATATTGTTTGTGTACATTATATTATGGTAGTTGAAGAAAAGTATTAGACTTATAGTTGGAAAATTAGATTGATTATGAAACATCAGATAAATTAAAAAAATTTACAGTTAAAAGAGCAATTTGAATCGTGAAAGCTGTATAAAACAGTTGAAGAGTAATTTGATTTGTCCACTGAATCAAAAATCAAACTTATTTCCAGACACACAGACTTGTACAATTAAAAGTACTCACTTTAATAAGCAGATCACATCTGCTTAAGGGTATTTAAGAACATATTTTGAACCTACACAAACAGTGGACCATTTTTATCATTCTCTCTTCTTTGTTGTTTGTCATTAAAGAATAAGAAGTTTTTCTTCTTTTTTTTTTTTTTACCTGAAAAATTCGTCTCTAATTTTCCCAATAAAAAGAAATTCCTAGCCGGTTTAAGTTTAAACCGGTTCGGCACTCTGTATCTTCGCCCACTTCCAGTAGAACACTGGTTAACGAACTTTGTCAGATCTATTTCTCACTCGAAGAGTGAAAATTCAACAACTCGTCGCCATTAGCCATGGCGATTAGAGCTTTTCTTCTCCTACTACTAATCTTATTCTCTTCGTCTTATTATGCCGTCGCTCTTTATGAAGATCAAGTTGGCCTCATGGACTGGTAATTTATCGTTAAAATTTGCATAAATATGGATTGAATTTGTTGGCGATATTCATAGTTGAACTGGTGGAGCTTAATTTTGTGTCAAATACGAATTACTTAGTATTAGAATGAAATTAGCTCGATTAAAGGGAAATAGTAATTAATTTGAGATTGATGCTTAGTTGATTGAGTAATTGTTGAGCAATTAATTATGCAGGCATCAACAATACATTGGTAAAGTGAAAAACGCAGTTTTTCAAACCCAGAAGGCTGGTAGGAAGCGTGTTGTAGTATCTACCGAAGAGAATGTCATTGCTTCGCTGGATCTTCGCCACGGCGAGATTTGTGAGTTGATTATGTTCTGGTCACATAATTCAATGCTAATTATATTCAATTTGATGCAAATTTATTACTTTGTTTATTTAATGGCATCTTGTGGAGGAAATTTGATATTTTGACTTCGTTTTATATCTTGTTATGTGCAGTTTGGAGGCATGTTTTGGGGGACAATGACACCATTGATGCGATTGATATCTCCATGGGAAAATGTAATAGCTTTGCATCATCTTCTGTTTTTTTTTGTTTTTCACTTATTATGAATTGGTTGATAATTGGGATTTCTAATTTTAATAGTACATGAATTGCTGAATAAACTCGTTTGCTTGTATCTCAAACAAGCACACACTTACACGTAACATGCAGCTCTAGAAAGTTATAACTTATAAACTCTCCTTTTATATCATGTGGGAAGTGCTTTTTTCTTTTACAAGACAAATTATGAAATCAGTCAATTCATGCCTTAAGGCGTTCATCTAACCATGTGAACTAACCTTAAGTGTGCACACCTCCAACATCCACCAGTGGATTTACTTGGCATAAGCACGGAACTGAGTTCTCAAGTAGCACTTGAGTGTATAGTAGGTGTCTCCTCACTATAGCATGTCATTAAACTGAATGAGAAAGAGATTTAATTTAAACCTAGGAATAGAAATAGAATGCAAAGACGATTCAAAGGCGTAATCGGATGATAAAAAACAATGATAACTCAGAAAGGTATAAATAGGAGAATATTACGAGTAAAATGAATACCTCTTCAAACTGCCACCATGGAATATGGACAGGACAAGTTGGCAGAGAAGAAAGATATGATGCTGGGCACAATCCTCTGGGCCTCAGGTGGTTGGCTGGCGATGATGATAGGTTAAGAGTGGTGGTTCTGTGGGAGGAGATATAGGACAGGTAATAATAGAATGTCCAAAAGGTGGTGCAGGTAAAACTTTAGAGACGTCAAGATGGTCAGAAGAAGAAAAAGGTGTGAAGTAAAGGTTAAGATAGCAGACATAATGCATGATGAACATTCAGTGAGTAGCAGGTGACATCCTTTCTCGACATCCCTTCGGATTATTATGCCAGACCTAGTAGCTATAATTTTTGGTTATTATTCTTTATTAAGAAGTACACTTTCTAATTTATTTGATTGTATTTGCTAATAGCTCGAGGAAAATGATTAAAAATTAAGACTCTGTCACTTTCTTTCTACACAAGTCAAATGGGTAATATTGGAAGTCGAAATTTGGACTTTCGGCTCCGTTTTCTTTTAAGAATAAGAACATGATAGACACGAGCATTCTAATAAATGCAAGTGTAAATTCTACTGTGGTTGAACATTCACTATGTGTCTATTAACTTAGTTTTCTCTTTAAGAAAGTTTCTTGTCTTCATCACGCGATTATTCCGATCCGAACTTCTTTGCGTCTATTTTTAAGTTGGAATTTAATAAGTAGTAATGACAAAACATTCTGTTGGCTACGGTAATTGTTGCAACACTCTATTTTGTTATCAAAATAATATTTTTGGGTATACTTATAAAAAAAATCTGGTATCGAAATTAAATGCTACTAGTTACCAGGCTATTTATCTCTTTGCAGATGTTATCACCCTATCATCAGGGGGAAGCATTTTAAGAGCTTGGAACCTTCCTGATGGCCAGATGGTGTGGGAGTCGTTCCTTCGTGGATCAAAGCCCTCCAGGTCATTGTTATTGACTCCAGTAAGTGCAGAATTTTATTTCACTATTTTTTTTTCCTACAAGCATTCTTGATATGTATAGAGCATCGAAATTGTACACTTTGCACTGCTGCAGTTAGACACAATTCAAAGTGTTAGCACCTTTAAGTGAAATACTTGAAGAAATGTGATTGCCATGTTAGCTTAAGGCCAGAAGTGAACACCATTGATGGACAAATCTTCTGTTTTCTTTTTCCAGACGAACTTGAAAGCTGACAAGGGCAATGTGATTCTTGTGTATGGCAATGGTTACCTGCATTCTCTTTCGAGCATTGATGGTGACATTCTCTGGAAGATGGATTTATCACATAAAGGGTTTGCAACTTACTGCAACTCATATTGTGTCTTCCTGTTTAATCTTAAAAAATGTTGATCATATATGTGCTCCTACCATTGCAGCGTTGACATTCAACATTTGATTCATCTGGAAGGAAGTGAGACAATATATGCTATAGGAGTGGGTGATTTGTCCCAGTTTGAAGCATATATAATCAATGCTAGGAGTGGTGAACTGCTGAAGCACAGCAGTATGTCATTTCCTGGTGGATTTTCCGGTGATATATCTCTGGTCGCAAGTGACAAAGCTGTGGTGCTGGACTCTTCTGGGTCAATTTTAGTCTCTATAAGCTTCACTGCGGGAGAAATAAAATTTCAGCAGGTGAACATTGCCAATCTTGTTCAGCACATCTCACGCTCGGCAGTGCTATTGCCTTCTAAACTTGCAGGAATGATCGCTGTGAAGATTGGGAAATCTTTGTCATTCATCAAAGTTACCAATGAAGGCAGATTGGAGGCGGTAGATACAATTCCTCATGTTGAAGCTGTAAGTGATTCTTTGCCTTTTTCAGAAGGCCAAAGCGGTTTTGGGCTGATTCAGCATGATGGTACCAAGATTCATCTCACATTAAAGACTAGTAATGATTGGAAGAGCCATTTACTCAAAGAAAGTTTCAAAGTAGACCAACATAGGGGACTTGTCCACAAGGTTTTCATCAACAACTATATCCGAACAGACCGAACATATGGATTTAGGGCTTTGATTGTCATGGAAGACCATTCACTGCTATTGATGCAGCAGGGTGAGATTGTTTGGAATAGAGAAGATGGACTTGCATCTATTATAGATGTTACAACCTCAGAATTGCCCGTAGAGAAGGATGGGGTCTCTGTCGCAAAAGTGGAGCATAGCCTCTTTGAATGGCTCAAGGTACAAAGCTCCTAGAACTGTTTCAAATTTAAGTTTATATAGAAGGCATCATAGCTTTTGATTCATAATTTTTCATATAAATACAAAAATGTCATTGTTATTTTGACAAAATGTATATTGATCCCTAACAATAAAAAAAGGTATGTTGATCCTTGATACTTTAGCTTCCTTATTTTCCAAGACATTGTTTTGGACCTTATGTTTAACTCCCTTATGAGTTGGTGATAACATCTTAATCATATATTTGTTAATTTTATGGTCGTAAGATTGGGAAAAATTTTATAATGAATCTTTTTTACACTTCTTATCTTTGATATAGAAACATAACAATGGAAGTGGTACTTATGGTCTATGATCTCTGTTGCAGTGTTTGTTTAATTTGATGATATCTTTGACACTGATTTTCTATTTTGTTGTACCTGACTGTGTGTCTTCTATCTCGTTCTTTTCTTGCAAGGGACATCTGCTGAAACTTAAAGGGACCCTAATGCTTGCCACCCCTGATGATATAGCAGTGATTCAGAGACTGAGGTTACAAAGTGCTGAGAAAAGCAAGATGACTCGAGACCACAATGGGTTTAGGAAGCTACTCATTGTACTTACGCGAGCAGGAAAACTTTTTGCTATTCACACAGGAGATGGGCGAATTGTTTGGTCTCTCTTACTGAATGCTTTTCGTAAATCAGTGACATGTGAAAATCCCAGGGGGCTCAAGATACATCAGTGGCAGGTGCCCCATCATCATGCATTAGATGAGAACCCATCAGTCCTTGTGGTTGGCACTTGTGGACTTAATTCAGATGCATCTGGAATTCTCTCTTTTGTTGATGCTTACAAAGGAGTGGAGCTTAATTACCTAGCACCTCTTCATTCTATTTCACAAGTTATTCCACTGCCATTTACGGACGCCATTGAGCAGCGCCTTCATCTGCTAATAGATGCTGAGGGGTATGGCCACCTGTATCCCAAAACTCCTGAGGCAATTAGCATTTTTCAGGAGGAGTTGGGAAACATATATTGGTACTCAGTTGAAGTAAATAGTACTGGCTTCAGGGGACATGTGGTGAAGAAGAAATGCGT
Organism: Nicotiana obtusifolia; assembly: GCA_002018475.1. Lineage (NCBI taxonomy): Eukaryota > Viridiplantae > Streptophyta > Magnoliopsida > Solanales > Solanaceae > Nicotiana > Nicotiana obtusifolia. The sequence continues at coordinate 234,685 of MCJB01006668.1, forward strand.
ACCTGAGATAGGTGATGACTACTGTTTTGAATCCAGTGACCTTTGGTCTGTTGTATTCCCCTCGGATTCAGAAAAGATCATTGCAACATCAACAAGAAAACTAAGTGAGGTATTCTTTTGCGTTTTTCTTTATTCTTTTAATATCAATTGAAAATATTCACTGCTGATGGCTAAGCTGTGATTGGAGACTGGTCCCAAAGTTGCTTTACATTTCTAATGATTAACTGGGTCTGAGGGGAGACATTGATGGACCCCGTGACACTCTTTCCTGTTTCCTCTTTTTTTCTTTCTTGAAATATATACCCCTTCATCTTTCAGATTGGATTTACTAGCTAAGCTATCATGTAATGGTTTGATTGCTTTATAACGTACTTCTAATTTTATATGTGAATCGCCAACAAGTTTCTGGTTGAGACAGAGTTGATTGATATATATGAATATTTGCAATTTACTTTGTATTCTCTTTTTAGTTATCTGTGCCTCATGACATTGATCTTATTAGTGAGTGGCCCCGGGCTGACCATCTGGATATGCTAGTCGGTTGGCTACAACCTCTCACTTTCAGTTACTGGTGGGATGATAACATATGTTCTTTTTGGTCCTATTGCATCTGATTTTACTCTAATTATCTGCTACATTGGAAGAGGATCTTGTAACTTCAGTACTAATAAAGCATCAGAAGATGGGGTGCTTAAGGGGTGAGATGCTGGGAAAATATCAGAATTCTTTGGTATGAAATTAGAAGCTTGAAAGGTAAAAGAATATGAGGATGATGGTATAATAGTTTTTGATGTAGAAAGGGATGGGATGAAGGAGGTCTCTAGGCTCATGAATCATGGCAGGATGAAATGCTGAGAAATCTTGTCCAATTCTGGGAACAGAGAGGAAGAGGAAGTTAAATCCAGCAATTTGTGAAGGGTCTTAATTCTTATACTTAATAGTTTGTGCGGCATGAGTGTGTTAACTCAGAGATGAAGAATTCTTTTCATTGTATGATCAATGATGATAAGTTTGGTTCCCAAGGAAACTTGGGAGCCTAAACTTTCAGTTCACTTTCTGTTGACTCGTCTAAATCTCGGTTAATAGAATCCATCCATCACCCATTTACATGAAAAATGATGTAAAGGAATCAAGTTTTTGACAAGCTATTAGTATAGTCAAATGTAAGATCCCTGCAACAACAACAAATGTGGAAGTTATCTTGAGCACATACTGACTGTAGTTTTTGTTTTTGGGACTTTTAGGTGGTTATCATGGTCCTTTGTCAGGTGTAGGTATTATTGAACCATACAATAGAAAAGAAATGACGTGCTTATGTAGCTCTAGTTTCTCACCAGGCCTTCTTTTAACCTATCCAGCTCTTGATGCTGAATTTGTAGAATGTAATGCACTCTGATGTTATTCTTTCAGGTGGTTCATACACAAGCTAAGGTAACATTGGACCAGGATGTGTCGTACAAATATATATCTAAGAATCTTCTGTTTGTGGCCACTGTTACACCCAAATCTACTGGTGAGATTGGCTCAGTAATTCCAGAAGATTCCTGGCTGTTTGTTTATCTTGTTGACACGGTAACTGGCCGTGTACTGCACCGGATGTCTCATCATGGCTCACAGGGACCTGTCCATGCAGTAAGTTTACCTTGCTCTCCATTTATCAGCACTTGTGAAAATATTAGCAATTTAGAGTACTATCTTCACCAACTTTACTTTCAAATCAACTGAGCATTGTGACACATTTCTTTGTCTCTGAAGGTCTTTAGTGAGAATTGGGTTGTCTACCACTACTTCAACCTACGAGCACATAGATATGAAATGTCTGTCATTGAGATCTATGATCAGTCTCGAGCGGTACATTTTGCTTCCGAAATATATTTTTCTTGTTCTCTTTGGTCGTGCATTTTTCCAAATTTGAATTGGTAACTAACTGTAGGACAACAAAGATGTGTTGAAGCTTGTGTTGGGAAAGCATAATCTCACAGCAGCTCTCTCTTCCTACTCACGTCCTGAAGTGATAACTAAATCTCAGTCGTACTTTTTCACACACTCTGTGAAAACAATGGCAGTGACGGCAACAGCAAAAGGCATTACTTCCAGGCAGCTGCTTATTGGTACAAATGGGGATCAGGTTAGGTTTACTCTTTTTTTGTCTAAATAACTTTGGCCTTCCTATAGCAACTCTACTATTATTCCTTTGGATAAGTTTGAACTTTCTCAATTGTTGTGCATCTCTGTTATGCTATAAATGCAATTTCAAGAAGACACTTTTGTTAGCCTTTTCCAGGGAGGCCCATGATTTTAGTTTCCTTGACTACATATCCATTTAATGCTCCATCTATTGATATAATTCAGGTTTTGGCACTTGACAAGCGTTTTCTAGATCCTCGAAGAACAGTGAACCCTACTCAAGCTGAAAAAGAGGAAGGGATTATACCTCTTACCGACACATTGCCAATTATGCCACAGGTGAGAACTTTATTTTTGAACTTCTGATAAGGCAAAGATGGAGTTTTCTTGAGCAAAAAAAGTTGCATATCTTTGAGGCCAATATTTGATAGGCAAGTAGAACATGCCATATGTATATCTTCTTGGTAAAGAAGCAACATATTTGCTTCAATTAAAGTGATAAGTTGGTTGAATCTGTATGTCGAGGTCTCTATATGTACACTTGGTTATACTCTACTTTGGGTAATCCCATCATTTTCACTGTGTTACCTGACCAAGTGTATCAAAGGCTAAAGGCCAAATTTTCACTAACCATCATCCGGCTTTCCAATCTCATGGTTCGGTTAAGATGGCATTCACATTCATCATGTTGGTCTAGATAGAAGTGCGTTGTTTTCTGATTATCCTCGTGTAAACAGAGTTACAGAGCCCAAGCAATTGGTACTGAATGTGCGTCTAGATTAGGGACCTGATTTAAGTACTCTAGTTGCACTTTGAGGAATGACTAGAGTTTCTTTGAGACATCCTTCTTGATGAAGATTGTATCTAAAATCAGACGAGACACACAGTCTCGCAACCATTTCGCAGGTTCAGTAATGCGGCCAGTTTGACTAGTCAAAATCATTACATCATAATGAAATTTATGATTTGTATAAAAAATAAATAATCATTCACAAGGTATAACAATGCAATGTATATAAGGAAAAAATGTTAAAAAATAAACGCTGGAGCACCTTGTATTGCAGCTAATATGACTTGGCAAACATTGCTAGAAATGAAAGAAGTCTTGCAAATGTTTCTAGCATAAAAAGGAAAGAAAACTCTTCTTGGTTAATGTATTACATCACTCTTTCATTAGAACAATTCAGACTTCGCTAGTTTGTATGGTATATGCATGCATTTGACATCTTTTGTAGGAAAAGAAATTTCAAGCTACTTTATTCAACAAATTAAAAAAGAAATTTCAAGCTAGTAAATAGATTCCTTCACAGTGATGTTACATAGATTCATTTTACATTTTTTATAGTAAAAGAAATATCAAGATATATACATCCTTCACAGTGATGGAACATAGGTTTTTCTTTGACGATATCAGAGTAAACTTTGATGGTCTATGTGCCAATGATGATAGAAAGATGGGATTCCTAGAAAGATATCTTTTGTAGGAAAGATTTTTTGATGTTATGTTAATTCAACATATATTGGTTGGAAGAACTTTAACCGAACATGCTGGCTTGCATTTACTAATTCAGGCATCTCAGAAGTTCTTTTCTGATCCTTGTTTACATCTGAGATAATTATCGATGTTGGTTCTTCATATTGATTTTGATGGTTACTCCTGCAGGCTTATGTCACACATGCCCTTAAAGTGGAAGGCCTTAGAAACATAATAACTGTACCAGCAAAGCTGGAGTCGACTACCCTTGTCTTTGCTCATGGAGTGGATCTCTTTTTCACTCGTCTCGCTCCTTCAAGGACCTATGACTCTCTTACTGAAGATTTCAGTTATGCTTTGCTTCTCATTACGATAGTTGCCCTTGTTATAGCAATTTTTGTAACATGGATTTGGTCTGAGAGGAAAGAGTTAGAGGAGAAGTGGCGGTGACTCAAGTCCATATGGTACGCCACTGTCTTCTGCCCTGTAATTTTTAAGTCCTAACCTTTTCTTGTTGCTTATTTCATCATAGATAGGAAGTTAGGGGTAGGCTGTTTATCTGTTATTTATCAGGTAAAGAGAATTTGTAACAGAAACCTATCTTTACACATAACTAGGTTGTCAGCAGTGCCATTTTGTGATGACAAGCACGTGGTTGACATAGAAACTCTTTCTTGTATGGCATGATGAAGTTAAAGGGCTTTGCATTTTGTTAAATGCTTTTACAAAGACTCAAAACTTTGTCGACTATCATGCACTGAAATTGTGTTCTCTTTATTGAACTCTGGTTTTATCGGAACATTGTCCACCGGGCTTCAAGCCTTCTGCTCTCCATGTCTCAATTTCTGTGCTATGCGTAAACCCACGTCCAATGATACAGGCAGACAATGTTGGAGAGGCATTGGCTGCTGTGTTTTAGCTGCCTTTTTAGCCTTGTTCAAGGGATGCGCCCTATGCATATTTGCTATTTTTTGAGAACTACTTCCAGATAATTTGACCAAAGTACTGAAAGTTGAAATTGAAACACTAATTCTTGAAAAATAAGTCATGTGCCTATTCAACAACAACAACAACAAACCCAGTGTAATCCCACAAGAGTTGTCTGGAGAGAGTAATGTGTATTAACCTTACTCAAGGTAGAGAGACTGTTTTGAATAGACACTCGTCATCAAACTTTAAATTAATAGCTTCTTAAACTGTCAATACTGAAGCTTTTTTCTATCTTAGTCATGATTTTTAAAGTACCATAAAGGCAAAAACCATTGTCGAAAACGTTTATCACAGATCATTACCACCATTGTCTTTTGACCTAGTTTGTCTTCTTTTTTCTATATTAATTTTTTATTAGTCGCAATTCAAAAAGAAGGGAAAAAGAAAAGAAAGCTATAACGTAAAGGTGATCGTTATTCCATATCAATTAAACATAAAGCTTCGGAGCAACTCTGGTATATGCATTATCGATTCAGTTCAGCACATTGGTTACTGGTAGGATTAATCTGAAACTTTAACTCTTTCAATTTTGTTCATTAGTTTTGCATATTCACTAATTAAGAACTACGTGAACTTTGGCTTTCTGCAATTTATGAGGAAACCATCATTCGTCAAACCAATAAATATTCTATAAAACACACGCCTAAAAGCATCGTTAAGGTAAAACTTACAATCTAAACATAAGTCAAAAAGTAATATAAACCCTTTAATCTCTATGCAAAATCAAAAACAACTACAAACATCACAAAACCAGTTCATCGACATCAGGCAAAGGAAATCTCAAAATTGCAGCAATTCCTGTCAATTGATCAAGTCTTTGTCCTATATCTTGATTAAATTGGACCACTTTCCCACCAGCTTTCTTCACTGATTTTTCCATTCTTAAGTACTTTTGCCTCACTTTATTGTCCTCATTTTTCAAAATTTCTTTAGTAAGTAAAAGGGTCTCAATTGCCATCAACTCATGTGCATATTCGACATTTTTTGTACCATAACATGCCCTTTTAGAATTAGTCGATACCATATTCATAAATTCACCCAACACCTTTATGTCAATTTCACTCTTCGTATCCTTCATCATACTCATCACAACCTTATCATGCAAAATTTCCTTCAAATTATTTTTATTCACTAAGAGTATACGCGACTTATTATTCTCTATTGATTTTATCTTTAACCTCTATGCCTCTAACAATAAGTAAACTCGAAATTCATCTTTTATGGACTCATAATTCGCAATAACCACATAAGGAATAACATCCATATCGATATGCTTTCTAAATGAAACGAAAATATTCTCGAAAAACCTCTTAGAACCCCAGTTATTAGTAATTTTATCACCTTGTATTGTTGCACAATGACTTGTTGCACTTTGTCCAATTAAGAAAATCTCAGCCAATCCTTCCTTCATTAAAATAACAGCTAAATCAACCTTTGAACCAACATTTTGATCGGATCCATCTTTTAATATTCCTATTGTTTCTTCATCCCAAAGCTTCTTCACGAGATTGAATTCTTTGTTCTGTTCTAGCTCCAACGTGTGAAACTCCTGACTTGACATGATCGTTCGACGTTATTGTCTTGCCACGAACACGAATAATGGAACAACTTTTGTCATAATCAAAACTTGTGATTCTGATTTCGAGTTCAAGTTTTACCCTTGATGTGTTTTTTTTGTTGATAGAATCTGAAGAAGTTTGGATTTTTCTTGTGGTAGGGGCAGAAATTATGTCACCATTGGCAATAAGATTGTACAAAAACCATAAATCATCTGGTTGTTCTAGGATTATGGTGATTGTACCTGGTTGATTGGGAACTAATTTTTGACCTAAAAGCATCATCGTATTTAATTTTGTGAATGTTTTTCTTCTCTTTGTGTTTTGTGTTTGTTATTATACGGTTTAAATAGGTGTTAAGTTGACGATTTAATTTCCTTATTCTCTTTGTTCGGTTTATGATTTCTATTTTCTTACCGTTTTCTAATAGCACACTTTCCTTCGTATTGTGGGATTAAAGTTTACGCTTCCCTAAAGAAATTAAGAAAATTAGGGTTGTGACTTAAATATGAAATTAAAGAAGAACTTTAAAATGATATATCCGGAGCTCCTTAATTAAGGAGTAGAGTACATTAACATTTATATCTATCAACATTGCACTTTTTACTTAGTTATTGGTCACTTCTCATTTTGGCCCTTACAATAATTCAATATACATATTTAATCACGAATTTATTACAATATGTATTATTTGTCTCTTACATAGGAAATATGTTATATCGGGTGACACGACAACTACTCCATAACAGATATACTTATCAATAATATACAACAAGAGCGACCTAGCTACAAATTTATGAAAATATAAATTTGAAGACTCACAAGCAAAATGGTAAGAAGAACACTCCATGCAGAAATCTTGGCACTCAGACAACGTGGGTAATATCCATAATAGGAAAACTGAAGGTCATGCATAACTTCAGAGAAGAAAATGAAATAGCTCACTAGTTAGCTAGGGAAGTAGACCAGCATCAATTAACCTATTTATTTAGAAGTACCACCTCCTCTTGTTATGACCAGGATGTTGTCAGACAAAAACGACGCTACTTTTATTAAGCATGTAGTAGACGATGTTTGTAGGATGTTGGCCAAACTTGACAACTGTAATGCCCTTAAGGGTTAGTATTTTGTGTAACAATGTGGAAGCACCTTAGTATGTTCTAATAAAAGTTTTAGATTCTCAAATAAAAATGGTGAGGAGAAATATAAAGATGCATTCATTATCCTCGAGTTTTGAATATTGTAGCTGGTCTTAAGAGTTGACACCATACATAATTATATAAAAAATAAATATTATTTTTTAAAATAAAAATATCTAACTATGTAATACGCTTGCGCATCATGTCCAAAACAACCTAAATTTGAATTTACATTTATCAATCACTGGTAACACATTACAGATTCAAAAATTCATATAAATTCGTTTAAAAAATTATAAAATTTCTTAATCTAGACGGGCCAGTTCTAATCTTTTGCCAACTTGGAAGAGATATTCAGTGACTTGGGCCGAATATGTGGACTTGTGGAGTATATATATACCGAAAAGAAGAATAATACAATTTCATAATAGTAATATTACGAAAATCTCTGAAAATTGATGCGCTGTTTCTTTGAAGAAAGCAAATACTATCTCCTCTGCTAAGTTTCCAGTTTCTGCTGATTATCCCAATCATGTTCAAACAATTCTGGTAATATTTCTCTGTTAATCACCAATTTCTATTTCGTTTTTATTATTCCCTTGTAAAATTTTAATTATCGTTTTTCATTGTTGAATAGGGTTCATTTTACTTACTTTCTGGAATTCATCTCTTGAAAATTTCTGTTTTACCTTACTATACTCTAAATTTTGTATGACCGATGATATATTTCTTAATTCGTTGATAATTCGTTTATTTCTTACACTTACACTAAATCCGGGAAGGGCGTGATTTGTGTGTGAGTTTAGGATTTAGAGAACGTTAGTTTTAGAGAATCCCTAATTTGTTTTAAAATACGGATCATAGAGTATTTGAATAAGTTTGTGCCCAACTTGAGCGGAATAGATACAGATGATTCATAGAGTCAACTTCAACTAGTTTGAGTTGAAGCGATGAGGATGTTGTTGTTAGGGATAGGATAGAGGTTCATATGTCAGAATTTTATGGTCAGGGGCAGATGTACATTATTACTTATGGGTTCAATCGAACCCAGTAGTTTTGGCTCAAATCCATATATGTGTTAAATTTACTAAATATGGACAAATATTAGATTTTGAACCCAGTAACTTAAATGTTCATTCTGAACCGAAGGTCTATTGGAAACAGCCTTACTAGGTAGAGGTAAGGTGTGCATACACACTACCTCCACGGATCCCACCTGTGGTAATATACTGTTTTTTTTTTTTTTGTTGTTGTTGTAGTAGTAACTTCATTGTTCAGTTGGTTCAGTGGCATCCTGAACCTATAAAGTTTAAATCTTGGATGTCCCTCTGTTTTAAGATAGCAACTTATACTTCTATATGGAATTGGTTAATAGGAGCATAAGCTAGTGATGACTACTGTATAGTCAGATGAACTCCAATTTTCTCCTTTATCTCCTTCTAACGGAGCATTTAGTAAGACAATGCTAGTGGTGTCTTGTATTCATTTTCCTGTTCCATCTCGAGTCACTTAAGCATTCAGAAAACAGAAAATTTTTTGTATGTCTTTTTTACCATCAGATTTTAGTAGCTTGTACTGACTTGCATATGGGCATGGTATGCTCTCAGTAAGTAGGATGCGTGAAATCAGCTTGTTATATTTAACATATGTATCTTTTGTTAATTTCCTGCAGGGGTTCTCAAGGGCAACAAGCTCAGCAACGTCCACAGGAGGGTAATAATGATCCATGGTATGCACCATCTGCAAGCAGCTCTCCCGGGTCTTCCCGTCCCGCAACTCCTAGTCCAAGTTCTTCAGGAAGCTTTGGTGCCCAAAGACCAACAGATAGGCCAAGCTCAGCATCACACGTTTCCCCTGCAGAGGCTGCATGCATTATTAATGCTTTAAAGGATAAGAGGTATGGTATCCAGTATAATGAAGTATGCACACTGTTCTCTGTAACGAAGCTTTTGATACTCATGAAATTTTCATGACTAGGAACTAGAACGGTCATGTAACCAGCTCAAAATTATAATTATATAGCTCTCTAATCCCAATAAATAATTCGGTGAACTCCTGATAAAACTTGAAGCACTAGTTCTACCATCTGGCACTTGGAACAGAGACTTTTAATATTATTCTTTTGTAAAAGAATTTTGGCCTGTTATCTTACGGAGTCTTATGAAATTCAAGTGTTTGTGATGAACTGGAGCGCATATGGTTAAATCTGCTGTAATGGTACAAGTTCTATTATTTGATTGTAGAACCTTTAGACGTTATTAAAAACTGCAACATACATTATGGACAATCGATACTAATAAGGTGGTTTTTCTAGAAAAAATTGGAGTTGTGATAGAGTTTACTGCACAAATAGAAAATAACAGGAAGAAATACTAATGTATTACACTGAAAAACACAGAATCTACTTCAACAAAGTCTGAGAATGACCACTCCAACACTGATAACACCTAAATTACAGCATATAACATTCTAGACTGAATAGAAAATGACTGAAATCAATACTAGCGACACAGAGCCAAAATACATATTACTAAGATTACGAGACATGAAATTTCTAGACATTCGAGAGGCTAGAACTCTCCCAAGGATTCTTTATTTTTGTGTTGAATATTTCTTCCCCTACTGCTTCCTTCTTTCTCCAGATAAAACTGCCAAATACATGAGTAACTATCAACAGACAGTTACTAAGTTTTCAATTGTAGATCAATGACTGCATAGTCCTCCCAAGTGTTCTCAAATTCAGGCAGGTTCTTCCGCTTGATTAACACCTCCCATTTATCATTAAGTAGCTTCCTGATCTGCCACACTGCTTCAGGTTCAACTTGAAGCTCCAATTCTGTTGTAAGAAACGGAGGTAGGTCTTGAGTAGGTGTAGTTGGTCGCAAATTAATCTTCTTAGCTAGAGAACGTAGTTTGTATGGCCGTAGTTTGAGATACAGCATTTCTCCAACCTCAAAATTCACTTCCCTGCAATGTCGATCAACTTGATTCTTCATTCTTTGTTGTGCCTGTACTAGATGGTTTTTAAGTTCAGTTAAGATCAAATTTCTAGTACAAACTTGTTCATTTACTTCTTCCACTGTAGAAGTAGTGTCATCCATGTGAAAAATTGATGGTGGATCCCTCCCATATAATGCTTTAAAGGGTGTCATGCCGGCAGATATGTTAAAGGACATATTAAACCAATATTCAGCCCAAGCTAGCCAATGGAACCATTGCTTAGGATTTTCTCCAGCCATACAACGAAGATATGCCTCCAAACTCCTATTCACCACTTCCGTCTGCCCATCAGTCTCTGGATGATATGCGGAGCTATAGCGTAATGTAGTTCCTGCCATTTTAAACAACTCCCTCCAAAACTGGCTATTGAACGCACGGTCACGATCAGACACAATAGATTTTGGAAAACCATGCAACTTAACCACTTCCTTAGCAAAAGCAGCAGCCACATCTTTAGCATTAAAATGATGAGAAAGTGGGATAAAGCGTGCGTACTTAGTAAGACGGTCTACCACAACCACTATAGTGTCAAACTTATGGTATTTAGGAAGAGCAGTAATGAAATCCATACTTACATCTTCCCACACATGCTGAGGTATAGGCAAAGGTTGAAGTAATCCGGCTGGACCCAAAGTTTGAGACTTATTCTTTTGACAAATTTCACACTTGGCAACGAAGTCTTGCACATCCCTTTTCATACCTTCCCAGTAAATATTTTCAGACAGCCTCTTGCATGTGCGAAGATACCCCGAATGGCCACCTATTGGAGAAGAATGAAACTCCTTCAACAACCCTGGGATTCTGGATGATCCTTTTGGCAAATCCAAACGTCCCTTGAACAGTAGACATCCATTCTTGAAGCTGTATTTGTCGTCTGTTTGCTGTCCTGTAATTAACCTTTGCAAGATAGAAGCCATTTTACTGTCTCTTTTTACTTCTTGGTCCCATTCCTCCTTGTCTTCGTACTTCCAAACCGAAAAGGCATATAACTCTGCAGATTCCCCGCGTCTGGATAGTGCGTCAGCCACTCTATTTTCAGCACCGGTTTGTACTTGATCTGAAACTTATAACCCATGAGTTTGGAAACCCATTTCTGCTGGTTCTCATCCATAACTCGTTGTTCCAGCAAAAATTTAAGGGCTTTCTGGTCAGTTTTAATATGAAATGATGACCCATCAAGTAGTGATTCCATCTCTTGACGGCCAACACAATGGCCACTAGCTCCCATTCATATACCGGGCATTGTCTTGCTCTAGAAGAAAACATTCTACTGAAATATGCAATAGGTTTACCTTTTTGCATTAAAACTGCACCAACACCAAATCCCGTAGCATCAGCTTCAATTACAAAAGGCTGAGAAAAATCCGGCATCGCCAAGACGGGTACTTGAGTCATAGCCAACTTCAATGCCTCAAATGCTTGTTGAGCTCGTTCCCCCCACAAAAAAGCATTTTTCTTCAATAGATCTGTTAATAGAGCAGCAATCTTACCATAGTCTTTGACAAACTTTCAGTAGTACCCAGTGAGTCCCAAAAATTCCCGCAAAGACTTGATATCTCTAGGAACTGGCCAAGATATCATACTCTCAATCTTGGAGGGATCTACGTGCACTCCTTCAGAGGAGATGATATGGCCCAAATATTCAAGTTTAAGCTGCCCAAACACGCACTTCTTCTTGTTGATTACCAGTTGGTTCTGTTTGAGAATATCTAAAGCAACCTTCAAATGTTCAAGATGAGAAGCATAGTCTTTACTGTAAATCAAAATATCATCAAACAATACTAAAATAAATTTCCGCAAATGATCCCTGAAAATATGATTCATCAATGACTGAAAAGTCGAGGGTGCATTGGTCAAGCCGAATGGCATGACCATGAACTCATAATGTCCCTCATGGGTGCGGAAAGCTGTTTTTGCTTCATCTCCAGCTTGAATGCGAATCAAATGATATCCCGACTTGAGATCCAACTTGGTAAATATGGTGGCTCCCCCTAGCTCATCAAGTAGCTCATCAATGCATGGTATTGGAAATTTGTCAGGGACTGTGATGTCATTAAGAGCCCGATAATCCACGCAAAAACGCCAACTTCCATTCTTTTTCTTAACAAGTGATACCGGCAGCCATCATCTCTTTGACCAAACGCTCGATCTCAGCTTTTTGAGAATGAGGATATCGATATGGACGAATGTTTGGTGGTTGTGTTCCGGATTTAATAGTAATAGCATGATCCCGAGAACGACGTGGTGGTAGACCCGAAGCTTGCTCACATACTTCTGGATAATCAGATAACAACTCCTCAATCTCCTTTGATGTTATAGTTGTTTCACCTTCATGTACTACCTGGTTCAACTCAATCCAGAATCTTTGGTTCCCTTTCTTTAGCAAATTATTCATAGCTTTTAATGACACAACTGTCCGAACCATACCTGGATCCCCCCGAAGCAACACCATTCTTCCTGCATCTTCAAATTTCATGGTAAGAAGTTTCCAGTTTACCCTCATCTCACCCAAAGTGGCTAACCATTCCATCCCCAATACCACATCAGTTCCAATTAATTCAAACAGAAAATATTGTTGGCGAATTTTTACTCCTGCACGTCCAACCTCACCCCTTTGCATACTTCATTCCCGCTGACTTGTTGACCATTACCAACTGTTACTTCAAATTTGTTGGTCTTCTCAATAGGTAATTGCAGATGACGAGCAAGGTTGGATAGATATAAAATTATGGGTAGCTCCACTGTCCACCAAAACTATCACGTCTTGCCCATGAAATTTTCCCACAAGTTTCATTGTTCTTTCTCCATTAAGGCCCACAACCGAATTCATATTCAACACCATCATAGTAGCCTTTTGTTCTCCTTCATCTGCAGCCTCTCCGGCGACCTCAAAGAATTCTTCTGTTTCCTCTTCCTCTGTGTTAGGTGCCTCTGAAACAATCAAGAGGTTAAGTTGCTTATTCTTACAACGATGGTTAGGGCCAAATTTTTCAGTCACATTTGAAACTTAACCCTAACTCTCTTTTTCGGGCAATTTCTGAATCAGACAACCTTCTGAATCGTCCCTTGGATTTTGCTGTAGAAGACACGTTGAAGCCGGTTGTCTTTGCTGAAGCATGCAATTGCGAATCAATGTTGCGTCCTACTTCTCCGGCTCTTGAATCACGTGCTTCAAGTACGTCTGTGACCCGAGAGTAATTGGGTCTAAATCCAACTTGTTTGTTGCTTGAACTGCCTCTATTTTGTTCAGAATTAAACACCTGAACTTGCTCCAAAATAGAATTTTGATCCTCTATCTTTTGAGCCATCTCCATTATCTCCCTCAATGTTTGAGCCCGCAAAAGCATCACTTCTGCTCGGGTTACCTCTTTAAACCATTCAAAAACACTCCAGATAACAGTCCATCAGATTCCTCCCTCATAGAACCTGTCACCTTCTCAAATTCTTCACGAAATGCTGCAAAGCTTTAGCCCCATTAAGACGGCATACTGGTTGCTCTTTTGCGAATGATGGTTCAGCAGCTCTCTTTTAGAGTCTTCCCAGGTTGGAACTGGTTGTCTAGATTCTAACCAATAATACCAATTTAAGGCTTTTCCTTCTGAACAAACACCGACTGCCTGCAATCTTTCTGCTTCAGAAACTTCATTCACTGCAAAGTATTGTTCCGCTCTAAAAATCCATCCCATAGGGTCCTCTCCTTCGAAAACCGGTAGTTGTAGTTTCCGAAATTTCTTCCCATCTTTTTCTCCAGCCAAGTTAACATTACTTCCCACTTCTTGGCTTCCCAAAGTTCTGGTTTGAGAAGGGGATGCTTCTGCAATCACAGTTCTCCCTTGTGCTTCAATTCTCGGAAGAGACTCTCTCATTTCTTGAAACCATCCTTCCAGCCTTCTAACATCTTCTCTTACCCCAGTCAAATTAGTTTCCACTTTACTCCTTACCATGCCCGAACGTCACCACTCTGTTACCAAATTGATAGAGTTTACTGCACAAATAGAAAATAACAGGAAGAAATACTAATGTATAACACTGAAAAACACAGAATCTACTTCAACAAAGTCTGAGAATAACCACTCCAACACTGATAACTACTAAATTACAGCATATAACATTCTAGACTGAATAGAAAATGACTGAAATCAATACTAGCGACACAGAGCCAAAATACATATCACTAAGATTACGAGACATGAAATTTCTAGACATTCGAGAGGCTAGAACTCTCCCAAGGATTCTTTATTTTTGTGTTGAATATTTTTTCCCCTACTGCTTCCTTCTTTCTCCAGATAAAATTGCCCAATACATGAGTAACTGTCAACAGACAGTTACTGAGTTTTCAATTTGTTACTTTTGGCCCTCCTGGAATAAGTTCTTATAACCTGAGGCTTATCAAGTTGATTTCCAGATATTCTGGTTTTAAGAAAACAATTTGAAAACAAAACAAGAAGATGGAACATACGAGTTGATTCTCAGGCTTTCCTGATAGGGGAGAAACACCCCTCTATGCATCTTGCTAAGTATGTATGCTAATTCAAAATGGAACAGTTTTCTAGTCCAAATGCCATACAAGTTTTCTGGTAGAAGTTGTCAATAGGTTTGCTTCATATTGAGAAGGATCTTGCTATGCATCTTGGTGGGCATATATAGTTTCTTTTTTGCCATTAGTTTCTGTGAATTATTCATTGAATGTTTTATGGCACCCGTTAAGTTACCAAATGCTCATATTTTAACAATGACACAAGATAAACTGTAAGATTTTACTTTGACTTATGCAAAATTTCTTTTGCCAGCAGATAATCCTGTCTTAGAAAATATTCATGACTGAAGTTCTTCGTTTTCATGCTGGGGAGTTGGGATTGATAAGAAGAGATATCTTGTTTGTAGTGATTAAACAATTAAGTGAAGTGTTAGGTGTCTTCCTTCATTCTGCTTTCTACTTTTAGTGTTTGATTCTTGATCTGCCGTCTTGCTAAAAATTTCAGTGTTGATGAGCTAAGGAAGCTTCTATCTGGCGACGATGCTTATCGGAACTTCTTACTTTCACTTGAGCCTGTCAAAACTCAGAATAAGGTAAGAGGTTAAGTTTTCTTTGTTGAGAATTGTTCGTGTTAATGCATGATTGATCTGATCTGTTCTTATCTTGCTCCACAAAATATCCGATGTAGCAGGTTGAATGAAAAACGGTTTCAGACAGCAGGTATTCAAGTTATCTATGGGACAAGTATAGGAAATGATATGAATTTAGTTGTTCTACTTTTGTATGGGGTTTTTCCATAAATGGCATATTTTTTAATTTAAGATGACACAGTGTGTTGGAGTTCTGGTATTTTACAATCTGGTTGAGAGTTACTGTAGAAGTTGTGTCTACTGTGCTTTATTTGTTTTCTCTAATTTCTCACTCATGCAATTTAATATCCTAAAATACTTGCAAACTGGGATGGTCAATAAGCATTTCTTGTTCTTTCTTCCTTTCTTGCCACGATGAGCCGCAGATCCTCTTGTCCTCCTGCCCGCTTAACACATATGAGACAAAAATTGTTACAAATAATAGTCATCTTGATATAGATTTTGCTGTAACTGGTAGTATCTCTTTTTATTTCATTTCTCCAATTGGATTTGACCCTTTTTTCTCATAAATTATCTAATCAGGTCAGGGATGAGCTTCGGAATGAAACTTTGCAGCTTGCTAGTAAGTTTGGGTCACTTCTTAGTAGCTGAGATGTTTCTATCCATTAAACCAGATAGATTTTGAATTCACTTTTTATGCAGGGGAGAATTTAGAGAAAGAACCGCGGATAATGGAGCTTAGGAATCAGGTGAGATATTACTTAATCTTTTTATTACTTCTCCCTGTTACTTTCACTTATTCTTTTTAAATGACTAGTTTGATCTTTTAGCATCAAAGCATTGATTGTGAAAGATTTTATGTGTCCTTCCTATTTTGCTGATTACAGTGCAGGATCATCCGCACCACTGAATTGGCTACTGCTCAAGAAAAGCTGCATGAACTGGAAAGGAGAAAAGAAGAGCTTTTGAAATTATACTCTCCTGCATCACTCCTCCATCAGTTACAAGGTAAAAACTGGAAATGCATATTTTATTGGTGGGGCGGGGTCCGAGGGCTTTGGGGGTGGTGGTGGTGGTGGAGTTTCCTTTTGTACGGAGAACACAACTGGAGCAAACTATAAGTAGTTACTTACACATCAGTAGAACAAGATTAGATCTTTGGTTTTGGGGAACTACGGTCTTAATGCTGCAATTTCAACAAAGTGAAGGGCCTCTTAGGAGTTCAGTCTGCATCATATTTGGATTTTTAAGAAAGGATCATTTTTAAATATAGAAATAGTAGCACCCAAGTGTGTGTTCTGGTGGCCAATGAAGTGGGTTCGGAACCATGAGGTCTCAGGTTCAAATCTCAGCGAAGGCAAAAACACTAGGTGATTTCATTTTATTTTTCCAAACTTTGGTGGAGTTACCCAAGTGCTTGTGCTGGTGGGAGCTAGTAGGTACCCTTCGGAATTAGTCGAGGGTGCAAGCTAGCTCGGAGACCGCGGTTATGAAAAAACAAAAAGGAAATATAAAAGAAGAATATATATATTGTAAGGATTGATGCATTGGGAGCTTTCTTGACCCAACAGGTGCTGCTGCATGACAGTTCTGTAGTTTACACTTTACTGTTCTGTCAAATTGCTTAAATGATTTCTGCTAAAGCTCCTGGGAACAGTCAAGTGTCAGTAGCACATTCACTAAGTGTCATTTATTTACCTTTGTCTAAAATCTACCATAACACAGACTTGCCTTTTATATGTCACAATGCATTATTACTTGCTACCAAAACTGTGTCCCACAGTCCTCCAGACATTGAATCCTTGGTATAGACATAGCCAAAGCCTTAGATGTTTAGGTGACTCCATCCTATAGCGTTTACACTCTAGCTCTTTTATATTACTTTCTCGAATGGTGTTACCTTGTTCTACCTTAACGAGTATGCACATTCTTATTTAACTGCTTGTAGTTTATTCAATTCTCTCATTCACTTCTTAATCAAGTATTTACGACACTCCAATAAAACCCTTTTCTCCATACAAAAGCGATCTTAAGGAGCTGTTGCTTGAATCTCAATTATTCATTCTTCAACAAGACTTGACGAACCCAAGTCTTTGCGTTATTGGTTGTGATTGAAGCTATTAGCGAGGTTGACATGAATCAAGAATTGTCAACATGTTATTTTCATCCGTTAGCTGTCATCACCTGGAATAGATTTGGTGTTGATACGACCTTCCTTTTACTATAATAATGAGATTTTAAATGCTTTCATAGGACTTTTTGGTTCTTAATTTGGCAATGGAACATTCCATAGTGTTATAAGTTCTATGGAATGAGACAAATTTTTTCTGCAATTTAAATTTTTACCATAGTTGTGTACGCCTAATTTCTTTTCAGATGCTTATGTTCATTTTGGTTGTGCTAGTTTTGGGGACAAGGGTTGGGGGTTCACAAATTCAAAGGTGACCTGTATAGACCAACAAACATTTTTCACATTTGAGGTGTCTAGTATTTTCTTTTTTCTAACCTTGGAAGTTTATAATCTGATATGCAATAAAGCTGGCTGATAGGAGCTTAGGAACTTACATTGCTTATAGCAATCAACCATTCTTGAGAGACCAATTTGAAAGTTGCCCTATGGTTTTCAATGGTGTTGGCAATGGATTTTCTAGCTTATTGGGGAAACAATATTAACCTGACGAAGAAAGAACTGTAAACCATAACTAACTGATGTTACTCTTATACAGATGCCATGAATAAGACTGACGAGGAATCTGAAAGTCTACACAGACAGTTTCTGGATGGGGAAATTGATCTTACAACATTTGTGCAGAAGTACAAAAAACTGCGATACAGTTACCACAAACGTGCACTCACACACCTTGCTGCAAAGACATCTGTAACTGGCTGAATGTTGCTTAATATGATATGTGTGAATATTATAGCAGAGCCTGCCTTTGCTGCTAAAACTACATGTATACGAAATACTGCTTCAGATGTAATATTGTGATTGATTTCTGCCAGCTTGGCCTCCATTGTGTGCTTGATATAAGAGAGGACTATTAAATTTTTCTGATAAGATATGACAATATTAGATTAATTGTGGTATATATGTCAGAAAATGATCAATCTCATCTTATCTCGGATCTCGGCTTTAACATGCCTGTGTAGCTGGTGTTTACTATTGCTTCATTCTGGAACAAAGAGAAGTGTGATATTTTCATATTTGGGCCCCGGGGAGTGGGGTAGGGTGTTGTTGAATGGTTTTATTGTTTATTAGTATCACTGTAATTGGTTCAGGGGGGCACAGGATCCGTTGTCTATTGCTGTAGTTTATTGATTGCAGCTATTTGTTGTGGCTGTTGATTCCAAGAACGCAGATTGTTTGTAAAGCTTCAATTGCACAGACTGAATACTTGAATATTTCTCCTCTTCAACTATTTTATGTGAAAGATTTTTTATGGAGGAACTGAACAGAAAATAAAGATTAGCATCACAGATGATCATAGTCTATCTCGAAACTCTATGTCGGAACTCTGCGTCGAAAAGCTTGTTTGCAGTAAAGAAGAAGACAGTAATCAGCATAGAATAATTGCATAAAATGAGAACAAACTTATGTCCAAAATATTTGATTTTTATAGACATCAAAAAGTAATTACCTTTTTTTTTTCCAAAGTTGTCTTTAGAGTAAAGAGTGTTGAAGTATCTATTATATTTTTAATGAACAAATTAAGGTTAGTGCGATTAATTTTATTGTTAATTAATATAAAAAGATAAATTTTTTTAATATAAGTGAAAACAGTCATAAAATGAATAAAGTGGATAGGAGGGAATAAGTCAACTAAAAGAAGAGAACAGAAGAATTAAACATATTCACTTCAGCACATGCATAAAAATCGTAGCTAAATCGCTTAATAAAAATAAAATAAAAACAAGAAAAACCAAATAATTAGATATTCCTATAGTCCTATTCATCATCGTATTGATGATAACGTGGATAACAGATTTTTCTATAACAAATGAATGTCTGATATTCCACTACACATATCTCTACAGCACCAAATTTTGCCAAACTATTTAAGCTTGGGAGTGAGGACTGAGGACTGAGGACTAATATTTCTGAGCTTCACCACCACAATGCCATTTTCACTCACTCTCTCCTCTTTCTCTCTTACCACCCACCACCACCGAACCACCCATCTGGGCCCACTTCCGTACCGTTCACTTTCCATCAAATCCTCCATAGACAACAAGAAACCACCTTCTACAAAGCCCAGTTCATGGGTCAGTCCAGATTGGTTAACAAAACTAACCAGCTCACTTACTTTGGGCCAAAATGATGATTCTAATATACCCATTGCAAGTGCTCAGCTTGAGGATGTTTCTGAACTATTAGGTGGTGCTCTTTTTCTTCCATTGTTTAAATGGATGAATCAGTATGGACCCATTTATCGTCTTGCTGCTGGGCCGAGGAATTTTGTGATTGTTAGTGATCCTGCTATTGCTAAGCATGTTTTGAAGAATTATGGAAAGTATGGTAAAGGACTGGTTGCTGAGGTTTCTGAGTTTTTGTTTGGTTCTGGGTTTGCCATTGCTGAAGGTCCTCTTTGGACGGTAATTTTGCTTTCCTTTATTATTATTTTTTTTTTGTTTTGTTAATTATGCAACTTGATTGGTTTTGGAGTGAAATGGGCCCAAATTGAGCAGAGTGGTTATAGTTGATTTATATAGCTGACTCCAACTAGTTTGGGATTGAGGCGAAGATGTTGTTGCTTCACATGCACATTTAGTAGATATTGCTTTGACACTCACTTGGTGTTTATCAATGAAATTTATAATTTTCGATGGCATTTTGGTAATTCAACTTTAACTAAGGAGCTTCCCACTTTTATATTAGTATATAGATATATAGATTTATTGACTTATCTTAAGAAAATAAAAGATAATGCAGCATAAAATGAAATATATTGGAATGAGTTAGGCCCAAGAAGAGCAAAATGGATATAGAGGATTGTTATAGCTAATCCAACTTGTTTCGGATTGAGGCGTAGGTTGCTGAATTTTATGCTTCCTTTGTAGTTGCATTGGAATGAAATGGGTCCAAACAGTGGCGGGTCTAAGATTTAAATTTGATAGGTTCAACGTTTACATTTCTTAGTAATGAACACATAATACTTTTGAAATTATGGGTTCAGAATTCAATACTATTTGTTAAAATTTTAGCGGTTTTTCACATTTATATCTATGTTCCATGTTGCAACTACTGGGTTCAGATGAACCCAACAATTATGGCCTAAATCTGTCAGTAGATCCAAACAGAATGGAATGAATATAGAGGATTCATACAGTCAGCGCAAGTAGTTAGGAATTGAGGCGTAGTAATGGATATTGTTGAATTATGCAGCGTGCACCTCGTGGTCGAGTTTGAACGTGAGACTAGACAGTTCCGTTTTAGTTGGTGCCAAACAAATGAGAGATCTTTAGTAGACGATTAAAATGAAAGGATAATTTTTATGAAACATTAGTTTGGTAATTAGGGTCAATACTTTTGCATATTCTATTTCTGTGGAATTTTGACTCGGTCTGGTGAATGCTAATTTTCTTGGTGAAATTTAGATGTCCCAAGGATTCATCTTTTCTGGCTAGTTTGAATTGTTGCATGTTGGTAGTTTAATTTGTGATATACACAGCATAAAACGAAGCACACTTTAGGGTACTGAAAAGCTAATTTAATGTCAATGTAATATGAAGTTCCTGTAAACCATGGTTTATTATTGATGAATGTTATTGATGATTTTTAGTTAGTTTTTATAATAGAGGGAAAGTACTGTACCCTAATATAACAATATTATGGCCACCAATGGTGTTGTTTTGAGCTTAAACCTAATTTGATATAGGCAAGGCGAAGGGCTGTGGTTCCATCTCTTCACAAGAAGTACTTGTCGGTAATAGTTGATCGGGTCTTTTGCAGATGTGCTGAGAGAATGGTGGAGAAACTTACACCTGATGCAATTTCTGGATCTGCAGTAAATATGGAGGCAAAGTTTTCTCAACTAACACTTGATGTTATTGGTCTTGCACTCTTCAATTACAATTTTGATTCCCTTAATACTGACAGTCCAGTTATTGAAGCAGTTTACACTGCGTTAAAAGAAGCAGAACTCCGTTCAACTGATCTGTTGCCGTATTGGCAGGCATGTCCTTCCTATACTTAAATTGTTTTTGCCTAACTTAATCTGTTTGATCATTTTGACTGAAATCATCCATGTTTTTGTAGATCAAAGCCTTATGTAAGGTCATCCCACGACAAATAAAGGCCGAAAATGCAGTTTCTTTAATAAGGCAAACTGTTGAAGAGCTCATTGCAAAGTGCAGAGAGATTGTAGAATCTGAGGGTGAGAGGATTAATGAGGATGAGTACGTGAATGATAGAGATCCAAGCATCCTTCGATTTTTGCTTGCTAGCCGAGAGGAGGTTGGCCAATATTTTAACTCATTCGATATATAACTGATAGAATTTCCTTTCTGTTTATCGATTACGAAACTTCTTTGAAACTGAACTTCTTTTAGGTAAATAGCATCATCTATGGTATGTTAATGTCAAATACTGTTAGTACTACTGATGTAATTGTTTCTCTTTTGATAAGTACCCCTGATGTAAGTTTTCATGCAATCATAGTCATAGCTCCCAAGTAGGGGTGTTCATAAAAACCCGAAAAACCGAACCAAACTGAAAACCGAAACAAACCGACTAAAAAAACCGATACTTTTTCGGTTTGGTTTGGTTTTGGTTTTGAATTTTAAAAACCGACCAATTTTGGTTTGGTTTTGGTTTTAATAAAAAAATAACCTAAAATAACCTAACCAAACCGAAGATAGGAATAGTTATTTAAAATTTATTATTATACCTATATATATGTATATTTTTATACAAAGTTTTTAAAATTTTATGTTACATTTTAATAGTTTGCACTTTTAGTCTAGTTTTTGCTATTATAATAATCTAGTTCTTTGCCTTTACATTCTCGTTTCATTGATAATTTTCTTTTGCTAAGTACAAGAATTTATTTCATGTTAAAAATAATCTATTTTTAATTGAGTCCTAAAATTATTCATTACTATTTGGTTCAATTAGCATCAATATATCTTGGTAAATGATATATTTCTCAAAAAGCAATTGGTTTGATAATGTATGTTGAAAATGTAGTCGCCTTAATATGTGTTTGGTAGTATATGTCACATATTAAAGAAAAAACCTATAAATAACCGAAAAAACCGAAAAACCGACAAAAATCGAATCAATAAAAAATCGACTTAATTGGTTTGATTTGGTTCCAAAATTTGAAAAACCGACTTACTTGGTTTAGTTCTTTTTTAAGAAAAAACCAATCCAAACCGAACCATGAACACCCTTACTCCCAAGAGTGTGCCATATCGACAATGAAGTGGTTAATTATCATAGAAGACCAGTGTTCAAATCTCAGTAGAGACAAAAAAAATATTAGGTGATATCTTTCCATCTGCATAAGTACTCGTGGGTAGAGTCACTAGGTACCTGTACTAGTGGGAGATAGCAGGTACCCAGTGGAATAGTCGAGGTACGCGGAAGTTGGTCCAAGACACCACCAATATATAAAAAAGTACATACAACATACTTATAGGACTGTGTTCTTTTTTCTTTTTCCTTGTAAAGTCTAGCAGAATAAAGATAAAGCAAAATGTGTTTCTTCATAGTCAAATGTAGTCTTTGAACAATCAAGTGAAGCCAGCTTAGTGGTAGTTTCTTGTTCAGATTTGAGAACTCTCTTGTTGTTCTTCCGTTGTTTCTTATCCTTTTTGTTCAGTCTTTTTCTAGACATCATTTGCTTACTTTGCTTTAACTTTTTTGAATTTGCTGAAGTAAAAACTATTAGTTTGAATGATTCTTAAGATTGATGATATGATTTTGCTAATAGATCGGCCAACCAAAGATAACATTGCATGCACATAAATATGCCACATGGTGGCTGATTGACAACTCTCTAGAATGAGAAACATCCACAGTGGCACCCGGGACATGACAATTATCCATTATGAGTGCCACCAAGTTTCAAAATAGTGTGATGGTAAGAAGCTCATCTTGAGCTTATACTTAGCTAAACTCCATTCCATAGTTTGGCACTACTGAGAAGGGAGTCCTCACGATGCTCGGTTGGTGCCAATGAAGAAAGGAAGTCTCTTCCCTCCTTATCTACCATTATCTATTAATGAGTGAATTAGGTGCAAGTCTGGTTGTTTATACAATGATGATAAACTTGAATTAGATCCTATACCCTTAGACTATCTAATATGTATATTTTCTTGAAGGAGATTCATACAAATAGGACTCTTCTCTTGTACATTTCTAACAAGTTTCATATTTGACATCCATTAAACATTTGAGTTAGAGACTTCGATTTGGATTTGATGTTTCCCTTGAAATAATCTGTATTCACAAACTTGGCCAATCAATCTGATTGTATTTTCCTCAAACCACAGCTTTTCCTCTCTGTAATACAACAGGCAATGCCATTGGTTTATAAGGACCATTGGCGTATAGCAGTATTATGTTAACAATCCAAAACTATAAGCAAAATCCAAATCTCGCCTTGTGACTTTCAATCTTTCAATTGACATGTTTACTTCTTTTGGAGAAAAGGATTGGTCATAGACTAACTTCTTAAAGACAAAGTATTGCAGATATAGCTTAATGTGCATTCTTCATACACGCTAACTCTCTGAATTTCAGGTTTCAAGTGTACAACTTCGAGACGATCTTCTATCAATGCTAGTTGCTGGGCACGAAACCACAGGTTCAGTTTTGACTTGGACATCATACCTGCTGAGTAAGGTATCTTTGATTGACCTACATCCTTGAATCCTTAGTTCCCTCTTAATTTATCATTCATTTTTATGTTTTTCCAACTTGAATGACAGCAATAAAGTGTGCAGCAGAGAAGTGCAAAGTAGCCTTTTTTTTCTTAATATTTATGCATATTCTAGATGTATTTGCCACTTAAATTCAGCCTTTTCGACCCTTTCACATTTAACATGTTGCACATGGTTTCTTTTGGAGGTAAACACTCACTGCCACAAGTACACTGAGAAAATTACCCAGCTCTTCTGTGTGTTTATGTCAAAGTCATGGTTTTAATATTTGAATGTAAAGTAAGGAAAAAAAAATGAAAAGTAGGTTCTTCAATGTGTGAGAAATTATCCTTGCAAGGCAACCCCTTTAGCTTGGTCGTACACGGTATCTTTAGACATTCGTTGTTCATTCATGTAAGTTGGAAACTATTTGAAGTCAACTGATTTCTTTTAACCTCTTTACTTCTTTTGGCTTGTCAGAAGGCTATTTGAAGTCAACCTAATTGTTGTGAGCTCTGTCTCTATGACATTTACGTTAACTTAAATTCCTCCCCCTCCACAAGCCAGTACATCATTATAAAGGTTGAATTTGAAGAAAAGGTGTCTTAACCTGTGATATATGGTGACTTATCTTAAAAAAAGAAAAAAAAACTGTGACATATGGTGTTCCCAGCAACTAAAATAAATGCCATTTGAGGAGCTTTTTCTTACCCAAGGACAATACTACTTGGAAAACTTACGAAGAATTGTTTTACTCATATGTTCTTAGCTAAAACGCATCGCTTGATGTCACATATGGTAATGCATGTTAATCATGTTATCATCACTTTCAACCATTATTCTGCTATTTAGGAATTCTTAACAGGTTTTGTTGCCCTTTTACCTCTATATGCACTTTTACCTGTTGTTCCCTCATATTTTATGTTCTTAATGCAGAACCCTTCCTCTTTGAAAAAAGCACATGAAGAAGTTGACAGAGTTTTGGGAGGACACAATCCGACTTATGAAGACATGAGGAACCTCAAGTTCTTGACACGGTGCATAACTGAGTCACTTCGACTTTATCCACATCCCCCTGTAAGTTGGTCAATTTCTTCTCCTTGTGGACTATTATCATTATGCATTATCTTCTGATAACCTATGGAGAACTGTCTTTATTAGGTTCTAATAAGAAGAGCTCTAGTAGCTGATGTGCTCCCTGGAAATTACAAGGTCAATGCTGGTCAAGATATAATGATTTCGGTATATAACGTTCATCATTCTTCAGAGGTAAAATCTAACAGCTTTTTCTGATCTTTTACACTCTTTCTTGTTACTGTTATTGATCTTTTTGGAAATTTAATTCCTTGAAATTGTTTCTGTTTACTCTTCAAGATGGTGTGAATCGTTTCTGTCCGCTATTGGGTTATTTGGCTTTGCTAAATACCACTAATACATAAAATAATTGTCTTTGCTGTCTCTTTGTTTTAGGTTTGGGAAAGAGCAGAAGAATTTGATCCTGAAAGATTCGACTTAGAAGGTCCAGCTCCAAACGAAACGAATACTGACTTTAGGTATTCATTTCAGCCATTAGCTTTTCTCTATTCAGTTTTCTGCATTCAGTTTATACACAGATTGTCTATGTAGAAGATTATCATTCATGTATTTACTTGTTGCAGATTCATTCCGTTTAGTGGAGGGCCTCGAAAATGTGTTGGCGATCAATTTGCATTGTTGGAAGCTACAGTTGCTCTTGCAATATTTTTGCAGAACTTCTCGTTTGAGTTGATTCCAGATCAAAACATTAGCATGACTACAGGAGCAACCATTCATACGACAAACGTAAGATTCTCACATAAGAGAGCTATCTTCTTGTTCAGCTGTTTAAACGCGTCCTCCCCCATGTTAATTCTTATGTCTGTTTGTTCCATTGCAGGGTTTATACATGAAAGTGAAGCAAAGGCAAAAAGAATCTGTTTTAGCTGCATAAACATTATATGCTCTGTAAATTTTGCCACGAGAGGAAGTTATCTGCATTCTTTTGAACATTATATATAACTTAGCCCACCTCTTGCAACAAGGAGTTGGGGTAACTTATATCAAAATGTAAGTTTACAACAGTAAATAAATCATCTCCTTGACTTGACGAGAATCAAGGGAAACTAGTGCAGATGTGTATTGCATAGTCTGTTGGCAATATTAAAATCATCAGTATTGCATAGTATTCTAATTTATCGCTCTGGCGTTATCTTAATATGTTGGCAAAAATTACAACTCTTCTTGCATTTCTGTCTTCCAACATCTACTATGTGCTCTGGCGTTATTTGTAATATCTTAACCAGTCACGTTCAATCTGCAAAATCCAAGCCTTTTCTTATTTCTTCTCAAACTTTTGAACAATGTAAAATTTTTTCTGAAAATAAATAGATTCTTAAAGATTAGAAAGCTAAATTTAAAATGTTAACATATATACCCTATACCCTACGTGTGGCTTCTGGTCTGATATTTTTTTTTTTTTTGGTTCAAACGATAATATTATAATTTAATTAATATGCAACGTAACAAACTACATCACAGTCAAGGGCATTATGCCCTTCAAATGTAGAAATATTTGACGATATTTAATAAAAATAATTCCTAGTTCGTCTCTCCAACAACGCCATAAGCCAAAAAAAAAAAAAAAAAAAAAAACAAATAAATGCACAAAATTCCCAAAAAAGCTTTCTTCGTTGCTGCTTCTTTTGCTAGATCTACTTTCTTTTCTGCATATGTCATCAGACTAACACAAATTAGTGAGATTTTCTGAAATGAATTCCATTATATGCACCATATAGTTTTGAAGAACTTTTTGACCAATTTGCCATTAAAAAAAACATGAGTCATCTGAGATCACGATCTTCCTCAAAAAGAGCATTACGCAATCAAATTAATGCTACAATAAAGCTTGGTAATACACCTTATGTCACCTAACAGAGCATTAAAACTTATTCAGATTTTTTGAAAATGGTAGAGAAATACCTGCCTTAAAAATCGGATGTGATTTTGGAGTACGTGGTGCAATCCCATTGGGTTACTCTTGCTGATGTACTCCCACTAAAGAAATGAAAATTCTAAAGAGTAGTGAAGTTCCACGTAAGATTCTTGATTTTCCTTCGATATTTTTTTTTATGAATTTCCAATGCAGAGAAGGAAAACGTGCTATGGCTGGACTAGCAGTTTTTGAAGAGAAAAGAAAACAATGAAGGATTTAACTTAACAATGTAATCTGATCTGTTATAACAACTTATTATTAGAGCTGTCAATATGGCCGGGTCGTGCTAGCACAGTCCAATTCGTGTGGGTTTAGCAATTGACGAGCTGGACTAGGCTAACCCACTATTTTGATGGGCCTTATAATGGTCAGCCCACTTCAACCCTAACTTCTTTCTTGCGACAATATTTGAACACTAAGATTAGTTTTCATAGGACGAAGCGGCGACCTCATTCATTCATTCTAACAACCACATAATGAAAGCACCTATAGATAGAAGCCGTTTGTCGACAGATGGACTCATCCTCAATGCCGTTTCTCCAGTCTTTTGGCTCTTCACAAGACAGCATCGGGTCGTAACACCGAAAAACTGCCCCGTTATTAGTTATTATTAAAATGATATATTTTCTTTGTATGCTTAGTCACCAGTGGCACAACCCTACTTTATTCAGATTTATGGGATAGTTGAAAAAGTGTGGGCTGTTGGCCCCCACGGACCGGCCTATCAATTTTTAAATATAATTATATATTTTTTCTTTAAGTTCTCACCTAAAAAAAGATAAATATTTAAAAGAAAAAAATCTTATTGGAAAAATTTCACAAAACTTAATAACTTTTTATACTATTCCAATATATCACAATGAACACTAAAAAAGTAAAAGACAAGACTATACTTCACTCACTAAAAATCAAAACTCAAAATAAACTATTTAAAAGAACGTCTAAGACGCTTATGGGATATCCAGCACATCATCTTCATCAAATACATTTCAATCCGCTTGTGAGAAGGTTGTCTTAACATCTTCACTTTCATCTACACCTACAATTCATATGTAATATTAATTAGTTAATATTAAGAATAATTAAAATTTAAAACTAATTAACGTTTTAAGACTTTGATCTTTTAATATGACGAGCTTAATAAATTATAAGCTTGGGATACTCTTCTTGTTATTTTTTGTAATCATATACTCTTTATGTTTTATATATTTTAAAATACGTATTTTTATTAGGCCCATGGGCCGAGTCGGGCCAGCCTCAGTCAAGCCTCACGAGCTACGGGCTTATTCGGCCCGAGCTTAAAAGCCTCATTTTTAAATGAGCTCCAAAAATTCTAGCCCAGCCCTGTTAAATTACGGGCCAACCCCATATTGACGGCTCTACTTATTTTAATTTATCTGTAATTATTATTCCATTCAAATGAACGAATAGTATAAATATATTTTACATTATTCGTATATAAAAGTTGAAATTAAAAAATATTGATATCTTTCAACCTTTAGACGTTTTTTAACAAGATATAGAATATAAGTTTTCCTTTCCAATTCCTCAAGTAGCTAAACGAAGTAGTTTTATAAGCATTAATTGAACGTTTGATAAAGTTGAGTCCAATGCTTTAGATCTTGGTTATGGCTAGCCCACCTTGGAAGACTATAGACAAAATTGAAAAATGCAGCATAAACCATATGATCTTGAAGTTCAATTGATATATGGTATAATATATATATTGAGTGTACTATTAATCAAACATGTTGCATCGTTTGGGGAAAACAAATGAAAAATTGGACTTTGCCAGAAAAAAGCAAACACTTTTATTGTTACATAACACTTCTTATAGATTCTGCCTTGTGCATAATGATTTCGTCAGCTACTACTGTATAATATTAAGACAAATAATCTGTTACAGTAAATTAAAATATATTGATATGATTGTATAAAAATTAGCTACATCATCGACAGGTATAAAATAATTTCAGTTAATTAGTACATTAATTAGTAGTTAGGAAAAGCAAAATGTGACAACCTAATTTAGAAGAAATGAGATCTGTGATGTGGAATAGTGAAAGTGCCAATGGCATATCCTTTGGAAGATGCTTAACTTGCTAACCTAACACATACCCTCTTTCCTTTCTTTTGCTCTTCCTTTAACCAAAAGTGACAAGTACACTCACTCAAGTCAATTCACTCTTTTATTTGTTGCCCATATGACCAACAAAGTTCAAAAAAAAAAAAAATCGGTGTTTATCTCAACTCAATAAATACATAATAATATATATATATATATATATATACTTATTTCTTACGTATGGTTGTCACTTAATCATATACATCTCGCCTAAACTTTATCGTTGCACCATTAGTAAAATAATAATATAATTTAATATAAACACCGAGTGCGAATTTTTTTCCAACTAACACCATGATGTCCACACCCTTATAAACAACTAGCCAAACCTTCCTAATGAAACCCTCCATCCCACCCTCCCTTTAGACTATTCCTGTTGTGCAGTGTTCTTGATGAGCAGCCACCCTTTTGCCACCAGCTCAGGTGGCAAAGGGGTGGCGCGCCGCGGCTAAAGCTGGCGGAGGAGCTGGTGTTTGTTCTTGACAATTGTTAGAGGTCATAGAGCTGCAGCTGCTGCTATATTTTATCTTCAGTCCCAACTCAAGGTAAGGAAATTGTCATTCTCTTTGGTGGTGCAGGTTTTCCAGTTCTAGTTACGAAGGGCAACTTGTATCCTTTGGCATTTAGACCTCCCTCTGAGTCAATCTTCGTGAGCTCGAGGAAGTTAATTATAGTTTAAATAATCTCAAGGGCAAGCAGGATTTATGCTTAGCCTATTTGTACTAATTAGTTCAACTTATAAAGTTTTTAATGAATGTTGTGTTTGAGAAGAACTTATTGAACATGTTTTATGTATTAACCCTTTGGTAATAATACTGATGAAAGTATTTTCTATTAAGGTTTGGTAGTGGTTTTTTGTGTTTACATTGTGGTTTGAGCTGCCGAAGGAGTGGAAAGTGACTTGGTTCGTCATATTCACGTATAGATGTTGTAATATAATTCATAAATATTGGAAGATGATTTAAATGTAATGTTTTGAAAATAAAAGGTTGATAACTTCCATTGTTTCTTTATCTCGTGATTAAAAGTGTAAGTATTTTCGTGTGTCTCAAAATGATTATTGTTAAGCCAAGTTAGTCACTAATAATCACATTAGATCATACCTTGCATATAACTTGAATGGAGTTTTTCTCTTATCTCTTGATTACACTCATAGACCTTTTATTTGTTTACGTGGAATTCATTTTCTTGTCTAGCTGATTCAGATACTATCATAATTTCTTAAATGCAATTATTATTACGCTAAGTCTTGAAGAATGGACCATTATCATTTATGTTAGAATTAAGAGTGAAATTAAAGGTTCAGAGACATTTTTGTATCAAAAGGTAAAAATCTCTCATAATAAATTAAGCCTTTAATTCTCTACTACGCTTTATATGAAAACATAAAATATGATATAACATATGAAATATTTTTTGAAACTTGTGAAATTTTTTTGTAATCACAACCAAAATCATCTAATATCCAATTGAAATCTTTCAGTCATTTTCATTTTTATAGTCTTTTTCATTACTTTTAATTGATAACTACTTAATGTATTTGATCTATTAAAAACATCTGATACTTATTGTATTCCAATTAAATTCATAGAAGTTTTGCTTTGAGAATATTCCAGATAAAAATCATAATACATAAAGATATACATTTAGTTCACATGTTTTATTTAGATATAATAAGCCTTTTCACTTTTTAATTTAACTCCTTTTAGCTTTCCACTGGTAATACAATGTGTACTATTTTTTCATATATTCTACGATTTATATATGGTCTTTTGAAAATCTTTGTGCCACTTTATAAAAGTGTACAATATTAAAGAGTTCCTATGTCTATAACTATTTTTGAAAATTATTTTTTCTCGTATCATTGTTCTTTTAATTTGGTATACTTGCTCAGCATGTGAAAATAGGCAAGTATAATTCTCTTTGATGTTAGTTGAGTCTTCTTCTTTTCAAATTATTTTTTGAGGTTATATTCAAGTTAAATTATTGTATCATAGTTATGTTGTTTAGCGAGCATAAAACTCTTGTTCGCTCTCGTGCATAATCTTTTAAGGTTTTTTGTTTTGATTTCTTGCTTCTTACTTATCGTATAATAATTAGTTTTAATATTTTATTCCCTCTACGAATTAGCTATCCACCATGTGGATCATAGTTAAGAAAACTTTCTCAATGAAAATCTAATAAAACTGAAGCAGAAAGACAATGTGAAAAGATTTGAAGAAAAAACTAATGTTTAAAACTACGAAGAAACGCGGAAGATAGAAAAATGACATGATAATTTCTGATTTTCTATCCAAATAATAAAAACACTCTTGCATGGGACACACGTGTAACGCATGTATTCAGACACTAGTACTATTAATGATATTTGATAGACCTATTATTCTATGAACATGCTAAAATATAGTAGTACTAATTTATTGGCTAGCGCTCCCTGAATAATAAAGAAGATAAAGACCGCCATTATATTCGTCAATGACAATATAACAAAATAACTTTACAATTTATAAGCCTAACAAACCATTTGCTTATATGAATGACATATCTAATAAGTTCTTGGACGTGATTGTGCCTTTGGACAATCATTGGTGTTGTAACAAGTTAGAGGATGCGCCTGTGCCAATGAGAGTTTATTGACGTCTGCTATAAAGATCAGAGTCTATGCGGCTAAGCACTTTTTCTTTTGTGTTCAGACAAATATTTTTCGATATGATTTTTTTAATTTTTACTCGAAGTATATAACTTTCTTGCCACCTTGAAGGTACGAATCACCATAAGACATCAAAAACTTATACTTCTTTCTTTAATTTTTGTCACTCAAAATAATTTGTTGTACGGATCCGACGAACTTCTTCTCTTCTTGGCCGGAAAACGCCATCTCCGACGAATTTTCTTCTCTTCTTTGCTATTTTATCACATATAATGATACAGATACATTGTATTCTGTACAAATTCACTCAAACACATTGTATTTTTATATAAATATATTTTTTTGCTTGTATTTATGTATTTTGAAGAATTATATTTTTTTAATACAGCTGAATACACATGTATTCATGTATAATGTACATACAATATGCATGAATACTGAATATAAATATTGAAATACACTGAATACAAATATTAAAATAGAACATAATATAAACAGTGAATATATTTAATTTTAAAATACAGTAAAATATAGTGAATAAAAATAGAAATACAGTGAATACAACCAATAAAATATACTGAATATAGTAGTAATAAAATGTATTAGGAATAACTAAAATACTGTTAATACAAATACATTTGAATACACTAAATATAAAATAGCGAATACACTAAATACAAACATTGAATCTAATGAATGCAACAGTAAAAAAAATATTGATACACACTAAATACAAAAGTTAAATACAACAGTTATATACAACTGAAAAATCATTCTAATTAATTGGGTTGATAATGAGGCATGTTAGAATTGATTTTGTTGAGTTACATTAGGAGTGTATCATGCTAATTGATATTATTTTCGTTATTAGACAGCTGGACATACCTATTTTTAAGGTGATTGTCGTTACTGTATTCATGAATACATGGCGCGAATACATGTGAATACATGCGCGTACAGCTGGACTGCCATGATTTTAGACGCTTTTTGCTGCTGTATTCACGAATACAGCAGCGGGAATACAGCGAATACACTATTGTAATAACTGAATAGTAGCTATTGGAATAATTATGTATATGGTAGCTATAGAGAATTAATAGCCACTAAACACTAATAATTTCTGAAAATTCCTCTAAATTTATTAAAATAAATATTGAGTTTGGACCAAAGTTTATTGAGTTTTCAACCAAACCCATATTACGCATTCTAGCTCTGCCTTGCCGGCGACTAACAAATCAATTAAATAAAACAAGATAAAACACCTCGGTACAAGTGTTTATAAAGAAAAGAGTTGTAATTTATGGATGAAAAGTATTCTAGCTAGGACAATTAATCAATATATATAACTTAAAATTCTTAAAATTATATAACATAAATTTCAACAATGCACTTCAAACTATAGAATGTTTGGCCTTCAAAAAATTTGTAAAACAAAAGAAATATTAATTACATCCATGCAACCAAACTTTTGATTGCAAGATGCTTCCTCAATAATAATCCGTTTGCGTGTGTAAACATACATTGAGAGTGTTACGTTACCGAGTAGCATCAGAATTAAGGCTTTCTTTAAGATACGATGAAATAATAGGAAATTTAGTGTTAATTTTAGATATCTGTAATTATATCAAATGTACATGAAATAATAAAAAAATTTTGTTAGAATCACGTTGTATTTCCCTTAATTAGTAAAACATATAATTCTTGTCAAGTACTACGTACAATTCACAAAAATTTCATAAGCTACATAGAGGAGAAGAAACTCCATAATTTGATATTCTCTAATTACGATTAATAATTGTGATCTTATCTAGTTTTACCTTGACTAGTGTTAATTTTGGATATCAGTAATTATATCAAATGTACATGAAATTACCTGAAATAGTAAAAGTATTTATCAGAATAGCGCGTATTTCTCTTAATTAGTAAAACATATAATTCTCGTCAATTCATAGATATTACCTAAGATTAATTCCTTTTTTTCTTGGTACATTGAAAAAGATATGTACAATTCCCAAAATTTTCATAAGCTACATGTATAGCTCAGATTTGCCAAGAGAAAAAACTCCATAATTGTAATCTTCTCTAATTATGACTAATAATTGTAATCTTATCTAATTTTACCTTGACCACTGAATTCTACTATAAATAAGACCTACACTAGTTAGTATAAATCACTCTTCTATAAATTTCTTCATAAAAGAAAAATGGCTTTGAAATTCAACTCCATCCCCTTTACAATATTCATAATTCTAGTAACTGCTTCTACTTTCTTCCATATTTCCTCAGCAAAAGATGGATTGAAACCTGAATTCTTTATTGGTCTGGCAATAAAGGATCCTAAAGTGGTGGACATTGCAAATTTTGCTATAAACGAGTTCAACAAAAAAGCAGGACATAACTATATACTTAAACAAGTGGATGGAGTAGAAACTGTTACTTTTACTAGTGGTACGAATTATGAGTTATTTATCACTGTTAATGAATGGGATACAATCTCTGGCGGCCATGTTGCGATTGTTTTCGTTGGTTCCAACAATTTCAAGAAACTTATTTCCTTTGATGGGAAGTTCTCTTCTATTAAAAATTAAGTGTATGAATAGTCCAGAATTACACCAAAAGTATATATATGAAATGAAATCAACCATTCGAATTAAACATGGTTTTGTCTATTATATATACGTTTTCTCTCGCATTATTATTGATATGTTTGGTTGTACTATTAAACATGGTTGAAAATTTCACTTTTTGGATGATCATAAATATTATGCAAATTTTAAGTCTCAACTATATAATGATGGCTGTGAGAACGTAATTTTTACCCTACAAAAATATTCCTAGTAAATTCACAAAAAATAATTTTTTTTTCTAGTTGTTTTGATTTTTAGAATTTTAGGAATTTCTTTTTAATTGTTTGTTTGCATTTAGTTGCATTTTTTTTGTGCATTCTAGAACCATAGAAAATCATAAAACTGTTCGACCCTTCATCTCAAACATTTAGATCTTAATTGAAGTTAGGATTTTGTGACGACCCAAAGGGTCATCACTTGTTTTTAGATTGAATTCAGTGTTCCGAGGCTTAAAAACCTCCTTTTTACCTCATCTCGATTTGCATGTGCAGTCTATATAATTTTTCAGAACGTTTTTATGTAAAAAGATTAAAATGTGAAATAGAGCTAGATAGACTCCTTTTGGAACAAAACTCTCTCTCTCTTTTAAATATAGAATCCCCGGCGGAGACGGACCTTACATAGACAGTCGATTTTGCATGTATAATAATAATAAGATGATGAGAAACTGTGGAGTTTAGCCCTAATCGTCGATTTGATCAATTCACCTATTCACACAATCTGAGACCAATGGAGACGCCCATACCGCGTGCTCAATATGTCACTCGCAATTCCATGAAAAGAGTGTTTCCAGGTGCGAGTTCAATTGACTCGGAGGTAGTGGAAATATCGCGACCTATCAATTGGAGTTCCAAATCGGAATCTCCTAAGCAAAAGCAGTGTAGGATACGTACATGAGTTGGGTTACAAGAATTGGGAGTCGGAGGAATATTCCGGTGGCTTCATTTTTCCAATGTCGGCGACTGTGTTTGACATTTTTCATTATATGGATCTTCTTGTTCAAAATGGGCATCTTAAAGCCAATTTATCAGACGTTTCAAGGTTGGGAACATCCCGTTAGCGAGGTTGCACTTTCTTCAACTCGCGATCATCAATTTCCATTGCCTTTGACGCTTGTGAAGTATCACCAAAGATTTGAAGCCTTCGGACACAAAGTTTCAAGGCGAAGGTTTGTTGGATTCTTGAATCTGGTTGCAAAGCGAGGTAAGTATCCGGTCTAACCTTAGATTGAGAGATTAGGTGTTGTGTTCTATTTGTTAATCGGTTCTTGTTGAGTACGACGTATAGGCATGGTGACGAGTATCTATACGTTGGTGTCGAGCATGACTGTGAGTCTTAAATGGATAGTTGTTGTGTGATTCTTGTTCAAATTGCTGAATATTGTTCTTGGTATTTTTATGTGGAAATGGGAGTTCACGTGAGGATTTGCTACGCTGGTTTCTTCATTACAGTTGTTCTCTTTGTTATAGGTTTAGATTTCTTCTGTAGGTATAAAGTCAATTGCTAAATAGATTAGTTGAATAAGGATTTGTTAAGAATTAAAGGGTCCAGTATCATATTAATGGGTCATGTTTAGATTTAAAATAATGATAATTGGATTTGGAGATTAATTGTAGATGGAACTGTTTCAATTGTGGGAATATGTTAAAGCCTTAATTGATGATTCTCGATGTTGAGCAAGAACTCAGTTTATTTATCGTGAACTTTGATTATAATTGAGTATTGGCATTAGTTGAGCCGAGTAGAAGTTGAGTTAAGATTGGTTATAACTGATTCTCCCTTGCCAGGATGTTTTCTTTGATATTATTGTTCCCTTGCTGGGAAGTTATTATATTGCTTTTGTTCCCTTGTCGGGATTTCTTGTGATTTTTGTGATGACTTGTAAATGGGAGCGGGTGGTACGCCTACCACAAAATATGATGTAAATGGGAGCGGGTGGTACACCTACCACAAGATTGATGAAATGGGAGCGTGTGGTACGCCTACCACAAGATATAATGAAATGGGAGCGGGTGGTACGCCTACCACAAGATATGAGAGATGGGATCGAGTTGCACGCCTGCAACAAGATGGAACAGAAAGTGAAAGTTATCTGTATTTCACATTATTCGTATTAGAAGTTAAATTGTAGTTTCCTTATTATTCTTTGATGATCTATTTTATCTGCTACCCCGAAGCATGTTTCCCTTCCCTAGCTTTAATTGTTTAATTACTTCTATCTTTCCGCTGTAGATGTGTGTATATATATATATAACTGCACAGGTCTATCTGGAGTCTGGTCCTAGCCTCGTCACTACCTCGCCGGTGTTAGGCCAGGCACTTACCAGCACATGGGGTCGGTTGTGCTGATACTACACTCTGCACTCTTTTGTGCAGATCCCAGCGCTGCAGATCTCGGACCGTAGGGAGCTTCCAGCTTCTTGCTTATCAGGCGACCCGAGATAGTCCTGCAGGCGTGCGCAGGCCTTGGTGTCTCCCGCTATCTATTTTGCCTGTTTCTTTTATGTAGTCCCAGAGATAGTATTTTGTTGTTTCTTTCAGACCTTTATTTGTAGTACTCTTAGACAGTCTGTGAAGCTGTGACACCAAATCTTGGATAGTTTCGTTAAGGAGATTTTATTAGCGGTATTTTAAAGTCTGAAATTTTATTATTCTGCTCGTTAAGTTATGCTATTTATTAGTTGTTGGTTTTAAGTTGTAATGAATTTAAAAATGGAAACAAGGCAAATAATTCGGTTGATTGGCTTGCCTAGCTTTCAGTAGTAGGCGCCATCACGACTCCCGAGAGAGGCCTATCGGAGGCAGTTTGAGCGCCTCCAGCAGGGTTCCATGACGGTTACCCAGTATGAGACTAGGTTCATCGATTTGGCTCGACATGCTCTCATCATACTTCCTACAGAGAAGGAGAGGGTGATGAGGTTTATTGACGGTCTTATTCAGCCGATTCGTCTTCAGATGGCTAGGGAGACTGGGAGTGAGATTACTTTTTAGGAGGCGGCCAATGTGGCCTGCAGAGTTGAGATGGTTCTGTCGCATGGAGGTGGTCATGGGTCGGATAAGAGACCCCTTCATTCAGGCAGATTCAATGGTACTTCGTCCGAAGGCAGAGATTCATATAGTAGAGGCCATCCTCCTAGGCCCTTCTAGTTAGCTCTTCAGGTTTCTCACGGTGCTTCAGGTAGCCGTGGTCCTCAGATGCAGTATCCTGATCAGCAGTCCATCAGTGCACCACCGCTTTAGAGTTTCCAGGGTCGACAGCCGAGGGCTTGTTTTGTGGCGACACGAGGCACATTGCTAGGTATTGCCCTCGAGCTTCGAGCAGTTCTCCGCATCAGGGTTCTCGTGCTATGGTACAGGTACCAGATGTTCCGCAGTTCGCCCAGCTAGCTAGAGGTGGGGGTAGAGGTGCTAGAGGTGGAGGTAGAGGTACTAGAGGCGGAGCTCAGGCCGGCAGAGGTGGGGGCCAGCCAGCAGCAGGCCGTCCCAGAGATGTGGTTCAGGGTGGTGGGGCCCAACCCCAATGTTATGCTCACCCAGCCCGGCCCGAGGCTGAGGCTTCAGATGCAGTGATTACAGGTATGGTTCTGGTTTGTGATAGAGATGCTTTAGTATTATTTGATCCAGGGTCTACCTACTCGTATGTCTCATCTTATTTTGCACCATATCTGGTCATGTCTAGTGATTCATTGAGTGTTCATGTTTATGTGTCTACCCCGATGAGTGATTCTATTGTGGTAGATCGAGTCCATCGTTCCTGTGTTGTAGTGATTAGGGGTCTTGAGACTCGTGTAGATTTGTTGCTTTTAGACATGGTTGATTTCGATGTTATATTGGGGATGGACTGGTTATCACCTTACCACGCTATCTTGGATCGCCATGCCAAGACTGTGACCTTAGCTTTACCGGGTATGCCTCGTTTGGAGTGGAGAGGGACTCCTGGTCATTATACCCGTAGCGTTATCTCTTATGTGAAGGCTCGACGTATGGTCGAGAAAGGGTGTTTAGCCTATCTGGCTTATGTTCGTGATTCCAGTGCTAAGGTTCTCTCTATTGATTCTATGCCCGTGGTTTGTGAGTTTCCCGAGGTTTCCCTTCCGACCTGCCGGGGATGCCACCCGACAGGGATATTGACTTCTGCATTGATTTGGCTCCGGGCACTCAGCCCATTTCTATCCCTTCGTATCGCATGGCCCCGCCGGAGTTGAAAGAGTTGAAGGAGCAGTTGCAAGACTTGCTTGAGAAGGGTTTCATTAGACCCAGTGTTTCGCCTTGGGGTGCGCCGGTGTTGTTTGTTAAAAAGAAGGATGGGTCAATGAGAATGTGTATAGATTACCGACAATTGAACAAGGTTACAATCAAGAATAAGTATTCATTGCCGAGGATTGATGATTTGTTCGATCAGCTTCAGGGTGCCAAGGTATTTTCGATTGATTGACTTGAGATCTGGCTACCATCAGTTGAGGATTAGGGCATCCGATGTCCCTAAGACAGCTTTTCGCACTCGGTACGGGCTTTATGAGTTCTTGGTCATGTCATTCGGGTTGACAAATGCCCCAACAACTTTTATGGATTTGATGAACCGAGTGTTCAGAACTTATTTGGACTCGTTCGTGATAGTCTTCATTGATGACATTCTGATATATTCCCGCAGCCAGGAGGAGCACGAGCAGCATCTCAGAGTGGTTCTTCAGACTCTGAAGGATAGTCAGTTATATGCTAAGTTCTCGAAGTGTGAGTTCTGGTTGAGTTCGGTTGCATTTCTGGGTCATGTTGTATCAGCAGAGGGTATTCAGGTTGATCCGAAGAAGATTGAGGCAGTCAAGAACTGGCCTAGACTAGCATCAGCTACAGAGATTAGGAGTTTCTTGGGATTGACAGGCTACTATCTTCGGTTCGTGGAGGGGTTTTCATCTATTGCAGCCCCGATGACCAGGTTGACCCAGAAGGGTGCCCAGTTCAGGTGGTCGGATGAGTGTAAGGCGAGCTTTCAGAAGCTCAAGACAGCTCTGACCACGACACCAATGTTAGTTTTGCCCACAAGCTTAGGGCCTTACACAGTTTATTGTGATACTTCCCGTATTGGGCTTGGTGCAGTGTTGATGCAGGAGGGCAAGGTCATTGTCTATGCTTCGAGGCAGTTGAAGATTCATGAGAAGAACTATCCGGTGCATGATTTAGAATTGACAGCCATTGTTCACGCATTGAAGATTTGGATGCACTATCTGTATGGCGTGGCGTGTGAGGTGTTCACGGATCATAAAAGTCTTCAGTATTTGTTCAAGCAAAAGGAGTTGAACTTGAGGCGGAGAAGGTGGTTGGAGTTGTTGAAGGATTATGATGTCACTTATCTTATATCACTCGGGAAAGGCCAATGTGGTGGCCGATGCCTTGAGTAAAAGTTTGGCCAGTATGTCCAGTCTTGCTTATATTCTGGTCGGCGAGAGGCTGCTTGCTTTGGATGTTCAGGCTTTGGCCAATCGTTTTGTGATGTTGGATATTTCTGAGCCTAGTCGGGTATTAGCTTGCACGATCGCTCATTCTTTGTTGTTGGAGCGTATCCGTGATCGACAGTTTGATGATCCCCATTTGTGTATCCTTAGAGACATGGAGCAACGTGGAGGTGCCAAGCAGGTTACCTTAGGTGATGATGGAGCTTTGAGATTGTAGGGTCGAATTTTGTGTGCCTAATGTGGAGGGGCTTCGGTAGTTGATTTTAGAAGAGGCCCATAGCTCCAGGTATTCTATTCATCCGGGTGCCACGAAGATGTATCAGGATTTGCGGCAGCATTAGTGGTGGCGTAAAATGAAGAAAGATATAGTTGCATATATGGCTCGGTGTTTGAATTGCCAGCAGGTTAAGTATGAGCATCAGAGGCCTGGTGGACTGTTTCAGAGGATTGAGCTCCCCGAGTGGAAGTGGGAGCGGATCACTATGGATTTCGTTGTTGGACTTCTGCAGACTCGGAAGAAGTTCGACGCAGTTTGGGTCATTGTTGACAGGTTGACCAAATCAACGCATTTCATTCCTGTGGCAGTCTCCTATTCATCCGAGAGGTTAGCTGAGATCTATATCCGGGAGATTGTTCGCCTTCATGGTATGCCGGTTCGGATCGGGGTACGCAGTTTACCTCGCATTTCTGGAGGGCAGTTCAGCGAGAGTTGCGCACCCAGGTTGAGTTGAGTACAACATTTCATCCTCAGACGGACGGACAATCTGAGCGGACTATTCAGATATTGGAGGATATGCTCCGATTTGTATTATTGACTTTGGAGGTTCGTGGGATCAGTTTTTGCCTTTAGCAGAGTTTGCCTACAACAACAGCTACCAGTCGAGTATCCAGATGGCTCCTTATGAGGCTTTATATGGTAGGCAGTGTCGATCTCCGGTTGGATGGTTTGAGCCGGGAGAGGCTCGGTTGTTGGGTACAGATCTGGTTCAGGAGGCCTTGGACAAGGTCAGGATCATTCAGGATAGGCTTCATACAGCTCAGTCCAGCAAAAGAGCTATGCAAATCGCAAGGTACGAAATGTGGCTTTTATGGTTGGTGAGCGGGTATTGCTCCGAGTGTCGCCTATGAAGTGCGTGATGAGATTTGGGAAGAAGGGCAAGCTTAGCCCTAGGTTCATTGGTCTGTTTGAGATTCTTGGTCGAGTGGGAGAGGTGGCTTATAGACTTGCATTGCCGCCGAGCTTATCAGTCGTGCATCCAGTTTTTCATGTGTCCATACTCCGGAAATATCACGGCGATCCATCTCACGTGTTAGATTTCAGCACCGTCCAGTTGGACAAGGACTTGTTTTATGAGGAGGAGCCGGTAGCTATTCTAGACCGGCAGGTTCGTCAGTTGAGGTCGAAGAGTTTTCCTTCTGTTCGTGTTCAGTGGAGAGGTCAGCCTCATGAGGCATCGACCTGGGAGTCCGAGTCCGATATGCAGAGCCGTTATCCACATCTTTTCCCCGACTCAGGTACTTCCTTCTTCTGTCCGTTCGAGGACGAACGGTTGTTTTAGAGGTGGAGAATCTGACGACCCAAAGGGTCATCACTTGTTTTTAGATTGAATTCAGTGTTCCGAGGCTTAAAAACCTCCTTTTTACCTCACCTCGATTTGCATGTGCAGTCTATATAATTTTTTAGAGCGTTTTTATGTAGAAAGATTAAAGTGTGAAATAGAGCTAGATAGACTCCTTTTGGAACAAAACTCTCTCTCTCTCTTTTAAATATAGAATCCCCGGCAGAGACGGACATTACATAGACAGTCGATTTTGCATGTATAATAATAATAAGATGATGAGAAACTGTGGAGTTTAGCCCTAATCGTCGATTTGATCAATTCACCCATTCACACAATCGGAGACCAATGGAGACGCCCATACCGCGTGCTCGATATGTCACTCGCAATTCCATGAAAAGAGTGTTTCCAGGTGCGAGTTCAATTGACTCGGAGGTAGTGGAAATATCGCGACCTATCAATTGGAGTTCCAAATCGAAAGCTCCTAAGCAAAAGCAGTGTAGGATACGTACATGAGTTGGGTTACAAGAATTGGGAGTCGGAGGAATATTCCGGTGGCTTCATTTTTCCAATGTCGGCGACTGTGTTTGACATTTTTCATTATATGGATCTTCTTGTTCAAAATGGGCATCTTAAAGCCAATTTATCAGACGTTTCAAGGTTGGGAACATCCCGTTAGCGAGGTTGCACTTTCTTCAACTCGCGATCATCAATTTCCATTGCCTTTGACGCTTGTGAAGTATCACCAAAGATTTGAAGCCTTCGGACACAAAGTTTCAAGGCGAAGGTTTGTTGGAATCTTGAATCTGGTTGCAAAGCGAGGTAAGTATCCGGTCTAACCTTAGATTGAGAGATTAGGTGTTGTGTTCTATTTGTTAATCGGTTCTTGTTGAGTACGACGTATAGGCATGGTGACGAGTATCTATACGTTGGTGTCGAGCATGACTGTGAGTCTTAAATGGATAGTTGTTGTGTGATTCTTGTTCAAATTGCTGAATATTGTTCTTGGTATTTTTATGTGGAAATGGAAGTTCACGTGAGGATTTGCTACGCTGGTTTCTTCATTACAGTTGTTCCTCTTTGTTATAGGTTTAGATTTCTTCTGTATGTATAAAGTCAATTGCTAAATAGATTAGTTGAATAAGGATTTGTTAAGAATTAAAGGGTCCAGTGTCATATTAATGGGTCATGTTTAGATTTAAAACAATGATAATTGAATTTGGAGACTAATTGTAGATGGAACTGTTTCAATTGTGGGAATATGTTAAAGCCTTAATTGATGATTCTCGATGTTGAGCAAGAACTCAGTTTATTTATTGTGGACTCTAATTATATTTGAGTATTAGCATTAGTTGAGCCGAGTAGAAGTTGAGTTAAGATTGGTTATAGCTGATTCTCCCTTGCCGGGATGTTTGCTTTGATATTATTGTTCCCTTGCTGGGAAGTTATTATATTGCTTTTGTTCCCTTGCCGGGATTTCTTGTGATTTTTGTGATGACTTGTAAATGGGAGCGGATGGTACGCCTACCATAAAATATGATGTAAATGGTATGAGAGATGGGATCGGGTTGCACGCCTGCAACAAGATGGAATAGAAAGTGAAAGTTGCCTGTATTTCACTTTATTCGTATTAGAAGTTAAATTGTAGTTTCCTTATTATTCTTTGATGATCTGTTTTATCTGCTACCCCGAAGCATGTTTCCCTTCCCCAGCTTTAATTGTTTAATTACTTCTATCTTTCTGCTGTGGATGTGTGTGTGTGTGTATATATAT